>CM042408.1:2476280-2643780 GCA_023634145.1 Thymallus thymallus | reverse complement strand
ATAGGTATATAGCTATTGTTACTGATCATCTGGATTAGTTGGAAGAGTTTACAAAGAAATCTGTAGCATAAGGAATGGGAAACCATTTATACTTGTACTTTTACTTTTGATAATGAAGTATGTTTAAAACCAGATATACTGAGGTGTAGCTCAGTTGGTAGAGCATGGTGCTTGCAACGCCAGGGTAGTGGGTTTGATTCCCGCAGGGGACCAGTATTAAAGTAAAGTATTAAATGTATGCACTCACTGCTGTGCTGGACAAGACCGTATATAAAATGTAGTATTTTAAACTTTCCTTTTACTTGAGTCATTTTCTATTAAGGTATCTTTACTTTTACTCAAGTTTGACTATTGGGTGTGTGTGTGTGTGTGTGTGTGTGTGTGTGTGTGTGTGTGTGTGTGTGTGTGTGTGTGTGTGTGTGTGTGGTGTGTGTGTGTGTGTGTGTGTGTGTGTGTGTGTGTGTGTGTGTGTGTGTGTGTGTGTGTGTGTGTGTGTGTGTGTGTGTGTGTGTGTGATCTGTAATTTATTTATACTATTTATATTTTTGACTACTTTTACCTTTACTACGCCTATGTAGATATTCCATAAAAAATCGATGCTGTCGGGTCCAAACGAGTCTGCCATTGTTGCCACCCATAGCGTTGAATGCAAAGGAATCCAGTAAGCATCTGGCCTCCCTTGACACATTTCAATTTTTTTACTTAGCCAATCAGCATTGAGCTAAACTGAGAGAGCTCAACTGTGAATGGTCTTGGCGCACCACCAAAAAAAAGTGTAAAGGGAAGGCAGCTTGGATTTGGCATATCAAATCGCATTGAGAGCATATGCCACTGACAGAAACTACATGAATTGTAGCATTTAGTTCTGTTGTTGTCCTCCGGCGGCTACCTAGCTAGCAAAAATTCGCCCTTCCCTAAATTAGCCACGGATGGAGATAGGGATTAGGACTTGTGGTTTTATTTAATTCTCTGTACTGGCCAATGATTATAACGGCGGTTCTGATCCAACCATTAAGTCATACATTGTTGTGCTCCGGGCCTGAGAGGATGGAAGTTCAATATGTAGCTAAATGTTAAAGCTAATGTTAGCTAGCTAACGATGCCCATGAATAGAAGTTGTATAAAAAGTGCATTGTATAAAAATACTGTTTAGTCAACATGAAAGAGAGGATGGCATTGGCATTCCTCTACAAGTAGGGTGAGTCAACACGTTTTTCTACTTTCACTGTATCAGACTAAGCAGAGGTGATTTGATGATGTTGAAATGTTGACATGGTGCTGGATAGTGGTGCTGGATAGTGGTGCTGGATAGTGGTGCTGGATAGTGGTGCTGGATAATGGAGGCAGATCATGTTCTCTTTGTGACTTGCGGTAATTCTCTTCTAAATCAATAGTTGTTCAGTATTCTGAAAATGTGGGAAACATGAACTTGCTTGACCGTGATGTAGGTCATGTTTGTTACATGCAATATGCTTTGTTGACTTCACTGGACAGAGGGTTGGATTTCTTCTTCACCTTTAGGCCTTTATATCACGGTCTCAAGGCATATGGATGAACAGGTTATAAAGCAAACAACACAATTATCACAACACATAGGTTGTAATATGTTTTTTTTTTGGCTTGGCTTCCCCAGTGATTTTACCCAGGCACCGCTACTGCTCCTGGCGTAGGCTATTCATCGTGCAGAGCTGTGTGTGCGTGGGTGTGCCAAGACAGTTTTTGAAGGGTGGGGTATGGAATGTATGACCCTGCAGATCTCTCAGTACTGATGATGATGTCATGTGAATAAGACATCAGGGGAATTTTTGGTATTTGACATGATTCTTAAGAACAGGCCAATAGAAGGATCCTTTACTGGTTTCCTTTCTCTGATTTACAACCTTGTATACACGTGCATGCAGGTACACACACACACACACACACACACACACACACACACACACACACACACACACACACACACACACACACACACACACACACACACACACTCGCATGCAGTACAAATATTAATCTCTTTTTTTTATATATATATATATATTATTTTTTTTTACACGACAGGAAGGATGCATTGTATTCTACTGTCCTGGCGACCCCGTTGGCATCTCGTCTCATCTCTCTCCCAGAAACTTAAGGGAACCATGCAGGCTGGAAGCCATCTAACTTAAGCCCTGGTCCTTGGTGTAAAAGCCAAAATGTCCATCTGTTTTCTTCCCTGCGATGGACAGTTTGCTTCCACTGCCACACCAACACAAGGCAAACACTGAGGCAAACATGCTCATATACTAGTCAGTAAACACAGTGGCTGTGTCCAAATACCCATACTAGCGTACTACATACTTAAACTGCATAGTATTTACTCACCGTCTCATACAATTTAGCATGTACTGTTTAGTAAAAAGTATGCAGTATGATGCAGCCCCAACACAGTAGTGGCTCCCGTCTGGTTGAATAGGTGGGTGGACGTTTCCAAATTCAACAGCTATATACAGGGGTACCAGTACAGAGTCAATGTGGGGAGGCTATATACAGGTGGTACCAGTACAGAGTCAATGTGAGGAGGCTATATACAGGGGTATCAGTACAGAGTCAATGTGAGGAGGCGATATACAGGGGTATCAGTACAGAGTCAATGTGAGGAGGCTATATACAGGGGTATCAGTACAGAGTCAATGTGAGGAGGCTATATACAGGGGTACCAGTACAGAGTCAATGTGAGGAGGCTATATACAGGTGGTACCAGTACAGAGTCAATGTGAGGAGGCTATATACAGGGGTACCAGTACAGAGTCAATGTGAGGAGGCTATATACAGGTGGTACCGGTACAGAGTCAATGTGAGGAGGCTATATACTGGTGGTACCAGTACAGAGTCAATGTGAGGAGGCTATATACAGGTGGTACCAGTACAGAGTCAATGTGAGGAGGCTATATACAGGGGTACCAGTACAGAGTCAATGTGAGGAGGCTATATACAGGTGGTACCGGTACAGAGTCAATGTGAGGAGGCTATATACTGGTGGTACCGGTACAGAGTCAATGTGAGGAGGCTATATACAGGTGGTACTGGTACAGAGTCAATGTGAGGAGGCTATATACAGGTGGTACCAGTACAGAGTCAATGTGAGGAGGCTATATACAGGGGTGCATCTGGCCCTTCATTGGACACTGTGTTAACAAACCTCCAATCGAGCTTCAATGCCATACAACACTCCTTCCATGGCCTCCAACTGCTCTTAAACGCTAGTAAAACTAAATGCATGCTTTTCAATCGAACGCTGCCCGCATCTGCCTGCCTGACTATCATCACTACCCTCGACGGGTCTGACTTAGAATACGTGGACACCTACAAATACCTAGGCATCTGGTTAGACTGTAAACTCTCCTTCCAGACTCACATTAAGCATCTCTGATCCAAAATTAAATCTAGAATCAGCTTCCTATTTAGCAACAAAGCCTCCTTCACTCATGCTGCCAAACATGCCCTCGTAAAACTGACTATCCTACCGATCCTTGACTTTCAAGGTCTGGGGTTATGACTCGTAAGAATATCAACAACTGCGCCGTGTCACGTGCATCACTGCTCTCATCCAGGGCCAAGAAGAAATCCTTGATCTTGTCTTTCAGCTGTTGTTCCATATTCTCTGCGATGTCCTCGACACGCTGTGTCACTGTTCGTCTTGACAGGGAAACATTTTCAAACGGCTCTTTCTTGTCGGGGCAAAGTATTGCTGCAGAGTCAATTAAACATTATTTAATGAATTCACCCTCAGCGAATGGCTTGCTATGTTTAGCAATTTTGTGGGACAGTACATAGCTAGCTCTCGCAATTCCGTCATTTGCTGAATGCAGTTTTGTGAAAAGTCCTTGCTGCTTTTGCAACTGAGAAAGCAACTCTTTCGATGGAAGTGTCGGGACAAGTTGTAGTCTTTTAAGACAGCGATGCTCTCTTTGCGCACTAAGCACACAGCTTTCCCTGATACCTTAATAAAGAAATATTTCGATGTCCGCTCGTGCTCATACGGCTCTAGACTATGACCTGAAGAGACCACTGTGTATTCCCATTACCCATCCTGGAGAGACCCCTGTGTACTCCCATTACCCATCACTACGGCAACATAATGCACAGTGCCTATATTGTCTCCTTATTTTGCAGTTTGTATTAGTTAAAAACATGTATGGTATTCAAATAACATGATTAGATAGATATGATCTTGAATACTGCCATTTTAATAGTGTAAGTCATCAGTTTAAGTCTGAATGGTAAAAGTTTGTTCAGTAGTGGACTTTCTATATTCTACCAGCAGATGGCAGCTTGAGAAAAATCACTGACATGGAGAGGGAGGGAGGTAGTAAGGAAGAGAGAGGGAGGGAGGGAGAGAGAGGGAGGGAGGGAGAGAGGAAGAGAGAGGGAGGGAGGGAGAGAGAGGGAGGGAGAGAGAGAGGAAGAGAGAGGGAGGGAGGGAGAGAGAGGGAGGGAGAGAGAGAGGAAGAGAGAGGGAGGGAGGGAGAGAGAGGGAGGGAGGGAGGGAGGGAGGGAGGGAGAGAGAGAGAGGGAGGGAGGGAGGGAGGGAGGAAGAGAGAGGGAGGGAGGTAGTAAGGAAGAGAGAGGGAGGGAGGGAGAGAGAGAGGAAGAGAGAGGGAGGGAGGGAGGGAGAGAGAGGGAGGGAGGGAGAGAGGAAGAGAGAGGGAGGGAGGGAGAGAGAGGGAGGGAGAGAGAGAGGAAGAGAGAGGGAGGGAGGGAGAGAGAGGGAGGGAGGGAGGGAGGGAGGGAGGGAGAGAGAGAGAGGGAGGGAGGGAGGGAGAGAGAGGGAGGGAGGTAGTAAGGAAGAGAGAGGGAGGGAGGGAGAGAGAGAGAGGGAGGGAGGGAGGGAGAGAGAGGGAGGGAGGTAGTAAGGAAGAGAGAGGGAGGGAGGGAGAGAGAGGGAGGGAGGGAGAGAGGAAGAGAGAGGGAGGGAGGGAGAGAGAGGGAGGGAGAGAGAGAGGAAGAGAGAGGGAGGGAGGGAGAGAGAGGGAGGGAGGGAGGGAGGGAGGGAGGGAGAGAGAGAGAGGGAGGGAGGGAGGGAGGGAGGAAGAGAGAGGGAGGGAGGTAGTAAGGAAGAGAGAGGGAGGGAGGGAGAGAGAGGGAGGGAGGGAGAGAGGAAGAGAGAGGGAGGGAGGGAGAGAGAGGGAGGGAGGGAGGGAGGGAGGGAGGGAGAGAGAGAGAGGGAGGGAGGGAGGGAGGGAGGGAGGAAGAGAGAGGGAGGGAGGTAGTAAGGAAGAGAGAGGGAGGGAGGGAGAGAGAGAGGAAGAGAGAGGGAGGGAGGGAGGGAGAGAGAGGGAGGGAGGGAGAGAGAGGGAGGGAGGGAGGGAGGGAGGGAGGGAGAGAGAGAGAGGGAGGGAGAGAGGAAGAGAGAGGGAGGGAGGGAGAGAGAGGGAGGGAGGGAGGGAGGGAGGGAGGGAGAGAGAGGGAGGGAGGGAGAGAGGAAGAGAGAGGGAGGGAGGGAGAGAGAGGGAGGGAGGGAGGGAGGGAGGGAGGGAGAGAGAGGGAGGGAGAGAGGAAGAGAGAGGGAGAGAGGAAGAGAGAGGGAGGGAGGGAGGGAGGGAGGGAGGTAGTAAGGAAGAGAGAGGGAGGGAGGGAGAGAGAGAGAGGGAGGGAGGGAGGGAGGAAGAGAGAGGGAGGGAGGGAGAGAGAGGGAGGGAGGGAGAGAGGAAGAGAGAGGGAGGGAGGGAGGGAGAGAGGAAGAGAGAGGGAGGGAGGGAGAGAGAGGGAGGGAGGGAGGGAGGAAGAGAGAGGGAGGGAGGGAGGAAGAGAGAGGGAGGGAGGGAGGAAGAGAGAGAGAGGGAGGGAGGAAGAGAGAGGGAGGGAGGGAGGAAGAGAGAGGGAGGGAGGTAGTAAGGAAGAGAGAGGGAGGGAGGAAGAGAGAGAGAGGGAGGGAGGAAGAGAGAGGGAGGGAGGAAGAGAGAGGGAGGGAGGGAGGAAGAGAGAGGGAGGGAGGGAGGGAGGAAGGAAGAGAGAGGGAGGGAGGAAGAGAGAGGGAGGGAGGGAGGAAGAGAGAGGGAGGGAGGAAGAGAGAGGGAGGGAGGGAGAGAGAGGGAGGGAGGGAGGAAGAGAGAGGGAGGGAGGCAGTGAAAGAAGAGAGGGAGGGAGTGAAAGTAAGTGAAATGAAGAGAAAATTGATATTTGTGTCTCATGTCATCACTGAAGACTGTCGGTGCTATCCTATGTTCAGAGAGTAAGTAGTCTCTTTCTATAGTCTCTTTCTGTAGTCTCTCCTTCTCTCACTTCCCCACTCCGTCTCTCCCCCTCTGTGCCTCTCTCTGGACTGACTGTCTCTCCCCCTTGCGTCTGCTAGAGGAGTTCCACTGGGTCTGCCAACAGATGTGGAAGGCTAAGTTGCTGCGTCAGGAGCGGAGCTAACGTCTGAGAAGCACATGCCTCCCTGACTGCCACCAGCACGCTCCCTGTAAGTAGCCATACTTTTAATAATCAAGCCACATCTTGTCTCATTTATCCTATGGGAATGTGTCAAAGTGCCTGAGTGTCTGAGTGTCTGTGTATACGTGACAGTCTCAGACAGAAAAATAAGATTTTGAGGAAGAAGGCGATGGGATTTGGAGAGGCAGAGAAGGAGAGGGGATTTGGGGAGACGGAGAAAGAGAGGGAGAGGGAGGATTTGATTGGGTGCTTGCGGCCACATGCGGAACATGATGTCAGAGGAATGCTCTGCGCCTCTCTTCATAGCTGACTGGAACAGTGGCCACCTTCCTCTCTCTCCCTCCCCCTCTCCCTGTCCTTCAGCATCTGGCCCAGCAGCTGGAGCTTGCAGCAATGAAGGGAGGGGAAGGGAGGGGAAGGGAGGGAGGAAAAAGGGAGAGAGACAGAAGGACAGAGGGAGAGGCAAAGTGACATAGGGAGAGGAGGATGAGTGGGACTGGGACAGTAAAGGAGTGGGAAGGAAGGGAACTGAATTGGAGCTGCACTGGGCTCTATAGTGTTGCAGACCTTTGAGTCAGGGCTGTGGTCTGTGTAGGAATGGAACAGAACAGTAGTCTATAGAGCTTGGGCTCCGGTAATGCAGACTGGGCTGTGGTCTGTGTAGGAATGGAACAGAACAGTAGTCTATAGAGCTTGGGCTCCGGTAATGCAGACTGGGCTGTGGTCTGTGTAGGAATGGAACAGAACAGTAGTCTATAGAGCTTGGGCTCCGGTAATGCAGACTGGGCTGTGGTCTGTGTAGGAATGGAACAGAACAGTAGTCTATAGAGCTTGGGCTCCGGTAATGCAGACTGGGCTGTGGTCTGCATGCAGCAGGAGTTAGGAGCAGCCAGACACTCAGCACAGAGTGGGAGGAAGTTGAGACAGTGTTGTATGGTGAGTTTTACTTCAGGTTCAAGGTTAATGGTATATTCTGTTTAGAGACTGAGAATGTCTTCATACTTTCTCATGGATAAGAGGTGTTTGATGCTGGGCTGTGATGCCAATCACAACCATGGAAAGTCCTCTCCTTTAAAAACAAAAAGAGGGAAAAAGTGCTACTGGAAGTCAAGACGGCTTATTCATCCACTGTTCCTCCGCTCCTCGATGGGTAAAGAAAGAGGCAGTGTTTTATTTTTCCTGCCAGTTTTAATGAGGCTGGCCTCTGTCTTTACTGCTGCACGGTGCAGGCATTTTAATAGACAGTCGTATGCCATCCGCAGCAGGCCAAGGCCGGGAAGGCCCTCTCCCCAATAAAATAAGAGACTCAATTACGTCCGCGGAACGGAACCTGGGCTGACCTGGAAATAAAGAGCTGCATTCAGTTGGCTGTCTCTCTCGGCACTCCAAACAATAAACTGGAGACGTAAATCACAAACATTAACTGTAGGACAGAGCAGCTAGGTTATTAACTGTAGGACAGAGCAGCTAGGTTATTAACTGTAGGACAGAGCAGCTAGGTTATTAACTGCAGGACAGAGCAGCTAGGTTATTAACTGTAGGACAGAGCAGCTAGGTTATACACTGTAGGACAGAGCAGCTAGGTTATTAACTGTAGGACAGAGCAGCTAGGTTATACACTGTAGGACAGAGCAGCTAGGTTATTAACTGTAGGACAGAGCAGCTAGGTTATTAACTGCAGGACAGAGCAGCTAGGTTATTAACTGTAGGACAGAGCAGCTAGGTTATTAACTGTAGGACAGAGCAGCTAGGTTATTAACTGTAGGACAGAGCAGCTAGGTTATTAACTGTAGGACAGAGCAGCTAGGTTATTAACTGTAGGACAGAGCAGCTAGGTTATTAACTGTAGAACAGAGCAGCTAGGTTATTAACTGTAGGACAGAGCAGCTAGGTTACTTGTATGATCGTGTTCTTCTGTGACAGAGGCAGAGGGCAATCTGACACATTTTTCCCACTGATAGGATTTGTCTTGGTTTCAATTTTGCTTAGTTTTTTATTTGTCTTGGTGTCTATATTAGGTTGAAATCTATCTCAAAGTACACTTTGCTCTTTAAAAACGTCTATATCTTTCCCTCCCATCCTACAGATTTGGTTACAGGCTTCAGGATATCCACTCAGTGAAGATGTAGTCCATTTGGTTGCCGTGGAGATGTCTCTAAACAGGGCCTCCTCTTGTCGCCGCCCCCCTGCCCTGTTGCTATGGCTACTGTGGACTCTGTGGGTTCTACTCCTCCCCTCAACAGTCACCTCGACGACAGGCCCTGGCAACAGCACCCTGCTCTTCGACAGTGCCGCCCACGGCAACAGCCTGCGGAACTGCAGCTGCTCCACCTACATCCAGGACTGTGACGAGGCGTTGGCCAACCTGCTGTGCAGCTGCCGCACCGTGTCGCACTCAGAGCTGACCCCTGGGGGCCTGAGAGCGCAGGGCAGCCTGACCATGTGGCTCAGAGAGCCCTGGGTCCTCACAGAGCTGCTGAACGGGAGCGTGGTGCCAGATCTGCGCCTGTCCTACTGTGGAGCCGGGTCCCTGGCCATCCCCACCCAGTACCTGGCCCTGTTCGGTCTCCGTAGGTTGAGGGTCCACAGCGCTGCCCAGGGGGCCCCACACCCGGAGCAGGTCCTCACAATCGCCTCTGGGACTGGGGATATAGAGGGGATGGGGTCCCTAGCTTCCACTGACCCCTCTTCTTCTGTCCTCCATGTATCTTTCCTGGATGTGGCGGTGCTCAACTGCTTGTCGTCCCTGAAGGCCTACAGTGTGAGCACCCCTCCCATGCCTACCCTCTCCCAGTACTTCCCCCACCTGCCCCTGTACCCCTCCACCGCCCTGGACCAGCCCCTGTACCCCTCCACCGCCCTGAACCAGCCCCTGTACCCCTCCACCGCCCTGGACCAGCCCCTGTACCCCTCCACCCCTCTGGACCAGCCCCTGTACCCCTCCACCCCTCTGGACCAGCCCCTGTACCCCTCCACCCCTCTGGACCAGCCCCTGTACCCCCAACAGGACTGCCTCTTGACCTTCATCTACTAGACCTGTAGGCTCTCAGCAAAGAGCAGGGCTGGCTAAATAGATCTATGGAAACTAGACTGAGTTGGATGGATGACACTGAAGTGGTAAATGCAAGAGCTCCATTCACCCAGATGTTATTGAATGGGTTGATGTGCAGAGAGCTATGCTGTGTTTCTTTATGGTGGTTCCTACAGGAAAAACATAACACTATTCCAATGTCCTCAAGAAGACTCTGGACAAGACATCACAACCATATCTGAGAAGAAGATGGAGGCATCTTTCCGTATCAATGCAATAAGTGAGGCAGAGAAGAAGAGATAGAAAGAGATAGAGAATGAGACAAGGACGGCATCCATCGGCTCCTCTTAAGGACTGACAGAAAGCTTGTAGGCCTGTTGTTATGAATGCTATCTGACAGTTAGCTTTGCCAGCTGCTTTTTTCTTCCAGTTATTGGGTGCAGATGGCCTATTAAAGCATCTTGTTTTGAAACAGGTTACCATGGCTGCCCTATAAATGGGTATTCCTGGTTAGAACCCTGTTGGATCATCAGGTCATGTGACTGTTCTTAGTTGAACTGTACAGTTGTGGACCCACCTTAAGCTGGACTTGGTTGGGTTTTTAATTCAAGATGAAGCTGATGTAAAGGTCTTCTGGACTGGTGTGATCTGGAGACTGGTGTGATCTGGAGACTGGTCCGTCCGGCCCGTGTTGGATTGATTACATCACTCTGTTTCTGGTGTTCTAGAACATAGGGTTGTCCTGGAACAGTGTTGGAGAAAAGTTAAGTGGTCACATCCCTATGTTCCACTATATGTTCTTCTGCTAATGTTCTATAATGACCATGTCTGTACCCTTGTAGTTTTAAAGTAGTACCTTGACCAGGGATTAGACCAGGGATTATACAAGGTTAGTAAAGGTTAAGAAACCCCTGGTGAAATAGGAACATGTAAAGAGGTGTTAGGAAGTATTTTCTGATCTCCACTCACTTAAAAAATGTTGATTAAGGCCCCTCTCTGATTGGGTTAAATACGGAAGACATGTTTTCAGTTGAATGCGTTCAGTTGTACAACTGACTAGGTATCCACCTTTCCCTAGCAAACTGCAGCCAACACTTCTGTTCTGCAGGTCTTTGTGTGTGTCTAGGCGTGCAAGTGTACATGGATATTCTCATCTACGTCTTGTCAAGAAGTGTACATGCATATTTTCATCTGTCTTGTCGAGAAGTGTACATGCATATTCTCATCTGTCTTGTCAAGAAGTGTACATGCATATTCTCATCTATGTCTTGTAAACAATTGTTAGAGGTGGATGTACGCTTCAGTTCCTCTGCCTGCCCTGTGGTCGACAATGATGGCTATTTTCTGTATTATATGCCACTCCAGAACACACTCACTAATGACTTTTGATGTTAGAATCAGAGCCACATTTTAGAGAGTTTGGACATTGAGGTTTCTACATTATGATGCAGTAACACGACACTACAACATTCTCCCATGTTAGCTCCCCATTAACATCACATGGGGAAAATGTAAATAATGCCATGTAACTGAATGTCTAGAATTAGAACATTGCACCTCGCTCTCACTGTCTGCATCATTAAGTAACACCTCAGTCACTCACAATCCAGGCAGAAAGATCTACGAACCTCCATAAGAGGAGACGGGTGTTTGTGTTTCATGTTGTGTTTATTGACTAGTGTTGCTACTTTGATTTAAAAGAGAATGGAAACACTAGGATTTAGAACGCCAGCTAACTGTAACTGTAAATCACCATATTGGCATTGTTGTTGCGTCACTGGCAGGAGAGAATATGTTGGAACTCCCAAAAATGGCTGGATTTGCCGAGTAGCTCCTAGTCTGGGAATTAGTTTATTACAGAGAGTAGCTCCTAGTCTGGGAATTAGTTTATTACAGAGAGTAGCTCCTAGTCTGGGAATTAGTTTATTACAGAGAGTAGCTCCTAGTCTGGGAATTAGTTTATTACAGAGAGTAGCTCCTAGTCTGGGAATTAGTTTATTACAGAGAGTAGCTCCTAGTCTGGGAATTAGTTTATTACAGAGAGTAGCTCCTAGTCTGGGAATTAGTTTATTACAGAGAGTAGCTCCTAGTCTGGGAAATAGTTTATTACAGAGAGTAGCTCCTAGTCTGGGAATGAGGTTATTACAGAAAATGAAATAACGTTAGTTAGGGGGCCAATAAACCTGCTGAAGCCTTCAAAATACTAATATATAGAGTTTTTATGTTACATGCAGATGTTTAGTATTAGTGGATGGAATACGTCACTTTGCTTTACTTCCTGAAGTGTTTCCATTCCCCTTTAAGATCTTATTCTTCACTGTATCATATCAGGACATTGTGCTGTGCAGCAGTAGGTACAAATAAAATATAGATCAGTATAGGCTTTCTTCTGTTGGGACTGGCTTGTACTTGCCTTCTATGTCATTTAATAAGTGTTTGGTGGCTTTGATTTGTGTATAATTTGGTTTAAGGGAGATTATTAACTGTTTATAAGGTATAAATAATTTGTCTATAGGTGTGTGTGGGTTGTGGCCTCTGTCTACACACATTGATGAGTATTATGTTATTAAAACCATTAAGTGATACGATGTCTAAAATGCCATTATTTCTGTGTCGATGCGCACACACACACACACACACACACACACACAGAGGTCAGTGTATGGCCAAAAGAGGGCCATTGGAGCCATATAAACAGCAAAGTACAAAAATATAGAATGTTTTGAGTGAACTCCTGTTGTTGTATTGAGAAGCGCACCAACTCAAATCCATTCCCTTGAGGACTACGGTTCCGATTCAGGAAAAATATGTCGGAAGTGGATGCTGAGCTCAAATCAAGAAGCGCGTCGAGCAAAGTTGGTAAAGACGAATATTCGTATTTTAGTATGTTCAAACGTTTCTGGTAGCCTTCCACAAGCTTCCCACAATAAGTTGGGTGAATTTTGGCCCATTCCTCCTGACAGAACTGGTGTAACTGTGTCAGGTTTGTAGGCCTCCTTGCTCGCACACGCTTTTTCAGTTCTGCCCACAAATGAACAAATGTTCTATAGGATTGAGGTCAGGGCTTTGTGATGGCCACTCCAATACCTTAACTTTGTTGTCCTTAAGCCATTTTTCCACAACTTTAGAAGCATGCTTGGGGTCATTGTCCATTTGGAAGACCCATTTGTGATCAAGCTTTAACTTCCTGACTGATGTCTTGAGATGTTGCTTCAAAATATCCACATAATTTTCCTTCCTCATGATGCCATCTATTTTGTGAAGTGCACCAGTCCCTCCTGCAGCAAAGCACGCCCACAACATGATGCTGCCACCCCAGTGCTTCACGGTTGGGATGGTGTTCTTCGGCTTGCAAGCCTCCCCCTTTTTCCTCCAAACATAACGATGGTCATTATGGCAAAACAGTTCTATTTTTGTTTCATCAGACCAGAGGACATTTCTCCGTGTGCAGTTGCAAACCGTTGTCTAGCTTTTTTATGGTGGTTTTGGAGCAGTGGCTTCTTCCTTGCTGAGCGGCCTTTCAGGTTATGTCGATATAGGACTTGTTTTACTGTGGATATAGATACTTTTGTACCTGTTTCCTCCAGCATCTTCAAAAGGTCCTTAGCTGTTGTTCTGGGATCGATTTACACTTTTCGCACCAATCTCTAGGAGACAGAACGCATCTTCTTCCTGAGCGGTATGATGGCTGCGTGGTCCCATGGTGTTTATACTTGCGTACTATTGCTTGTACAGATGAACGTGGGACCTTCAGGTGTTTGGAAATTGCTCCCAAGGATGAACCAGACTTGTGGAGGTCTACAATTGTTTTTCGGAGGTCTTGGCTGATTTCTTTAGATTTTCCCACGATTGGCAAAGAGGCACTGTGTTTGAAGGTAGCTCTTCAAATACATCCACAGGTACACCTCCAATTGACTCAAATTATGTAAATGAGCCTATCAGAAGCTTCTAAAGCCTTGACATCATTTTCTGGAAATTTCCAAGCTGTTTAAAGGCACAGTCAATATAGTGTTTGTAAACTTCTGACCCACTGGAATTGTGATATAGTGAAATAATCTGTCTGTAAACAATTATGTAAGTGCCAGAGCCGACTCTACTTTCTGAGGAGGCTCAGGTGTGCAGTAAACTACTGCATACCTTCTACCAGTCTGTGGTGGCCAGTGCCATCTTTTTTGCAGTGGTGTGCTGGGGAGCCAACATAAAAGCCGGTGATGCTTCTCGGGTAAATAAGCTGATCAGGAAGCTTAGCTCTGTCCTGGGGATGAGCCTTGACACTCTAGAGGAGGTGGCAGAGAGACGGATCCTGGCCAAACTGCTGGCCATCATGGACAACGTAACCCACCCTCTGCATGCCATGGTTATGAAGCAGAGGAGCACCTTCAGTCACAGACTGATCCCACCACGGTGTGCCAAAGAGCACTACAGGAGGTCCTTCCTGCCGGAGGCTATTAGACTATTTAATGCTTGTTGGAAGAATTACTTGTGTCATGCACAAAGTAGATGTCCTAACCGACTTGACAAAACTATAGTTTGTTAACATGAAATCTGTGCAGTGGTTTTAACGACTTCAACCTAAGTGTTTGTAAACTTCCGACTTCAACTGCATGTGGGAAAGCCGTTTGATGTGTTGAAAAGGGTGAAGTATGCGATGGGAAAGGTTGAGTCTGTCATGGTATTATTTTGATTCATTGTATTTCTGAAGAACACAGGAAGATTGTATTGAGCCATACTAGGCATGTATTTGTGTGTGAAAATATTTGTGAAACGATGCTACAGTACCATTATATCTTCCACAGCTATTATTGGTCCTCCAACATTGTCTTTGGATGGATGTGGCAATTGCCTGGTAATCAACATCACACTGCCTGAGATGGGAAGGACCGGCCCTGATAAAGAGCAAATACCTACACATGTGAAGCTTGGTTATATGAGATACGATGTAACAGCTTTCGTCCCCAAACCATTGCAGTGTAAGAATTGTAAAGGATTTGGCCATGTTCCAAGTGTGTGCAGACGGACAGAGTATATTGAAGAACGGTGTGTAGAAGGACGACGGTGTTGCAATTGTGGTGGGGATCATGATTCAGAGTTCCTGGACTGACCTGTAAGGGTGAAGGAGATTGAGGTGACAAAAATTATAGCGGTCAATTTCATCTCCTATGCAGAGGCGATTAACATAATTGAGAAATCAAGTGAGTGATGCTAGTGAAGATATGATAGTGGACGCACAACAGCCTGTATTAAATGTTTTCTGCCAGTCAAAAGATACCCTCTGCGTTAAAAATGTTGATTTTGTGGTGTTCATTGCCACAGTTATAAACTGTATGGCACAAATCTCAAAGAAGTCTAAGAAACTGGGCATTATTGTGGGTGCGGCAGAAAAGTTTTGGGGACTTAATGATTTTACATTTGAAGACTTGCACTGGAAGACCCACCCTCCCAGATCTGCTTTATTTTTTAACAGAACAGTTGTTTGATTTATTTTATTTGAAAATAAAATATAGTTTGGTAGGTTTTTTTTGTTGGAATTCTGTTTTCATTTCACATTCAATTGTGCGATCGCCAACATACCATAGAAGAAGAAGGAGGACAAGAGCAGTCCATTGGTTCCGTTTCCTTCGGCAGCGTTCGCCGGGTTATCACGTGATTTTCACGAAACTAGTGACGTGTGGAAAACAGTGGCGGAAAGAAACTAACGCATGTCTCGTTTTCAGTGCACGGTCGGACTGTGTACGTAGTAACTTTGTTCACTTCCTCTGCTGCTTTTACTTACAGGGGAAATATCACGTCTTTCCAAAAGTGATCAATCAAGTAAGGCATGTCTTTGGAGGATCTTTTCTTGATTGTCTTTAAAACTGTTCCGTTTAATAATTTAAAGAGTTGCAGACTGGTTGTAGACACCTGATTTATCTAAACACATAACAGTAGCCTAAAGAAAGCGTAGATATAGCCCAGTGTTGTTCACCTTTCCCAGTATTGGATCTTGCGACCTGGTCGTCATATCAATAGATGCAACACACACCTTACACTAGGGCTGTCCTTCCTTTTCACTTCTTTAATCAATATCTTTTGTTTTTCCAGAACAATGACCAACAATGGACCAGTCCTCTAGAGAATAAAAATATGAAACATTTCCTTCTAACTATTTATTTGATGTTGCAGTGTTTTTATGGTAAGTTGTCCACTTTTATTATGGGTTTAAGAACAGGTTCAACATTGTATTTCTGTGTTTAATGCTGGGTTTCCCAAACTAGGGGTCAATTTGTAAATTCGGTGAAATTCAGAGAAATTCTGGGTAGATGCCAGATGTGGTTGTAATAAACAGACTGGTTTCTGTTTTCTTCCTACAAATGTGGCTCTCTTTTTAATGTTTTAATGTTTTAAGCTAAACAATATTATGACGCCTTCACTGAAAGATGAGACTTAGCAACTCTGCTTCCCGCAACTCTGCTTCCCTGTTTTCCGCAACTCTGCTTCCCGCAACTATGCTTCCCTGTTTCCCGCAACTATGCTTCCCTGTTTCCCGCAACTCTGCCCACAAGCCGTTAGAATCGAGTTGACGAGACCAGACACTAAATCAGACTGAGGGGAAGAGAACATTGATGGTCTTTTCTACACAGAAGAACATACATTATTTCTTGATGATCTTATGAACTTCCCAATACCTTTCTAATGCATTTCTGTCTCTTCAAACCATACTGTCTTTTAGATTGAAATACTGTCAAAAAATACTCTGACTTATTTGTAATAAACTGTCAGAGTCAAATTTAAGAAAGTAAACATTGGCTGTTGATTACATAACATGGTGGGGTCATGAAAAAATTTATATAAAAATGGGGTTGTACTAGCAGCTGGTTTACTGCCAAGTACTAGCAGCTAGGTAGGAAGCTATTGATTTACTGTACCTTGGCTGGGATAAGATACTGCAATCTCTATTTGCTCTCACACATCCACCCACAAACAGTGTGTGGCTGTGGGCAGTATAGTTGCTTGTACTGACATACTGTATGTCATCTTCATTTCTGAGTTTGATGATAATGGCCCTCTCTGTATCCCATTGCCCATCCTAGCCCTGTGTACCCTCCCTGCTCCAGTCAATGTTACCATCGACTCCCTCAACTTCCAACATACTCTACGCTGGATCCCTGGGCCAGGCACACCGCCCGGGACCATGTACAAGATCTTACTCAGGTTGTCACCCACACCCCCCTATATTAAATGAAATATGATTATAGTATCACTATCATAATTTTGTTTGTGTTTATCTCATTGGATAATTATACTACTGCATTGTGTTTAGGTTTATGGACTTTAGACAAATGATGGTGATCTGATTCCCAATGACACTTGATATGACTGGGTTGTAATGTGTGTCAGAGGATAGGTATAAAAATAACAATAATGCTATACGTTTTAAATCATAATTTTTCAATTTAGTGAAAAGTAATGTCTTCAGTCAGAGCACTTTGTTTCACTTGTGGAGATAAGCGCTTGTCTTAGACATAAGCTTTTAACTTTAACCATAACCTTTGCATGTGTATTGTGTATTGCTACTTTGTTATGGATGGAACATTTGACTGCAGTGTGAAGTGTCTTCTCAAGTAATGCTTTCATTTGACCATAGCTACAGCTCTGTGTCCTTGTTACTCCAGAGACAGTACTCTGCTATGTAGGTCTTACCACTGACAATCTTTTTATGACTGGTTCTATCTTCTAATTCTATTTCATTAGGATCCTCATTAGCTGACGCCATAACGTGGTCCAGCACAGAACTAACAAGACATCAAATCAAAATGTATTGGTCAAATACACATACTTAGCAGATGTTATTGCGGGTGTAGCTAAATGCTTGTGAACATTACATGTGGAAACATTACAAATAATTACAGTTCACATTAAGATTAATTTCACATTAACATTAACATTATTGATTGACTGTACCTTGGCTGGGATACAGTGAACCCTAAGTTATTGATTTACTGTAACCTTGTCTGGGATACAGTGAACCCCAAGTTATTGATTTACTGTAACCTTGTCTGGGATACAGTGAACCCCAAGTTATTGATTTACTGTAACCTTGTCTGGGATACAGTGAACCCCAAGTTATTGATTTACTGTAACCTTGGCTGGGATACAGTGAACCCCAAGTTATTGATTTACTGTAACCTTGTCTGGGATACAGTGAACCCCAAGTTATTGATTTACTGTAACCTTGTCTGGGATACAGTGAACCCCAAGTTATTGATTTACTGTAACCTTGGCTGGGATACAGTGAACCCCAAGTTATTGATTTACTGTAACCTTGTCTGGGATACAGTGAACCCCAAGTTATTGATTTACTGTAACCTTGTCTGGGATACAGTGAACCCCAAGTTATTGATTTACTGTAACCTTGTCTGGGATACAGTGAACCCCAAGTTATTGATTTACTGTAACCTTGGCTGGGATACAGTGAACCCCAAGTTATTGATTTACTGTAACCTTGTCTGGGATACAGTGAACCCCAAGTTATTGATTTACTGTAACCTTGTCTGGGATACAGTGAACCCCAAGTTATTGATTTACTGTACCTTGTCTGGGATACAGTGAACCCCAAGTTATTGATTTACTGTAACCTTGTCTGGGATACAGTGAACCCCAAGTTATTGATTTACTGTACCTTGTCTGGGATACAGTGAACCCCAAGTTATTGATTTACTGTAACCTTGTCTGGGATACAGTGAACCCCAAGTTATTGATTTACTGTAACCTTGTCTGGGATACAGTGAACCCCAAGTTATTGATTTACTGTAACCTTGTCTGGGATACAGTGAACCCCAAGTTATTGATTTACTGTAACCTTGGCTGGGATACAGTGAACCCCAAGTTATTGATTTACTGTAACCTTGGCTGGGATACAGTGAACCCCAAGTTATTGATTTACTGTAACCTTGGCTGGGATACAGTGAACCCCAAGTTATTGATTTACTGTAACCTTGGCTGGGATACAGTGAACCCCAAGTTATTGATTTACTGTAACCTTGGCTGGGATACAGTGAACCCCAAGTTATTGATTTACTGTAACCTTGGCTGGGATACAGTGAACCCCAAGTTAATGATTTACTGTAACCTTGGCTGGGATACAGTGAACCCCAAGTTAATGATTTACTGTAACCTTGGCTGGGATACAGTGAACCCCAAGTTATTGATTTACTGTAACCTTGGCTGGGATACAGTGAACCCCAAGTTATTGATTTACTGTAACCTTGTCTGGGATACAGTGAACCCCAAGTTATTGATTTACTGTAACCTTGGCTGGGATACAGTGAACCCCAAGTTATTGATTTACTGTAACCTTGGCTGGGATACAGTGAACCCCAAGTTATTGATTTACTGTAACCTTGGCTGGGATACAGTGAACCCCAAGTTATTGATTTACTGTAACCTTGGCTGGGATACAGTGAACCCCAAGTTATTGATTTACTGTAACCTTGTCTGGGATACAGTGAACCCCAAGTTATTGATTTACTGTAACCTTGTCTGGGATACAGTGAACCCCAAGTTATTGATTTACTGTAACCTTGTCTGGGATACAGTGAACCCCAAGTTATTGATTTACTGTAACCTTGGCTGGGATACAGTGAACCCCAAGTTATTGATTTACTGTAACCTTGTCTGGGATACAGTGAACCCCAAGTTATTGATTTACTGTACCCTGTCTGGGATACAGTGAACCCCAAGTTATTGATTTACTGTACCCTGTCTGGGATACAGTGGGAGGCAATGGAAGGAGACGTGTTCTGTCTCCTAGAATTTAACGTACTTTGGTGCGAAAAGTGTCCCAGAAATCAATCCCAGAACAACAGCAAAGGACCTTGTGAAGATGCTGGAGGAAACGGGTACAACAAGTCCTATATCGACATAACCTGAAAGGCCGCTCAGCAAGGAAGAAGCCACTGCTCCAAAACCGCCATAAAAAAGCCAGACTACGGTTTGCAACTGCACATGGGGACAAAGATCGTACTTTTTGGAGAAATGTACTCTGGTCTGATGAAACAAAAATAGAACTGTTTGGCCGTAATGACCATCGTTATGTTTGGAGGAAAAAGGTGGATGCTTGCAAGCTGAAGAACATCATCCCAACCGTGAAGCACAGTTACACCAGTTCTGTCAGGAGGAATGGGCCAAAATTCACCCAACTTATTGTGGGAAGCTTGTGGAAGGTTTGACCCGAGTTAAACAATTTAAAGGCAATGCTACCAAATACTAATTGAGTGTATGTCAACTTCTGACCCACTGGGAATGTGATGAAAGAAATAAAAGCTGAAATAAATAATTCTCTCTACTATTATTCTGACATTTCACATTCTTAAAATAAAGTGGTGATCCTAACTGACCTAAGACAGGGAATTTTTACTAGTATGAAATTTCAGGAATTGTGACAAACTGAGTTTAAATGTATTTGGCTGAGTTGTATGTAAACCTCCGACTTCAACTGTACATATGCATAAATCATCAGATACATTTCTAATCTTTTTGGAATATAATATAGGTGTAGATAAATACTCTTAAGCCATTATGGAACAGGAAAGACTACTAAACCAGTAATGCGTCTACACAGAACAACACTCTGAGACAGTATAGATCTTGTTGAGGTCTGAAGACCACATTGATTCAAAATTATAATTATTTGGAATCCAAAATAACTAAAGTAATTTTAGGAGGTTATTTTATTTACTAACATTCGGCTACATTAAAAATGTACCTCCTCCTTTCCGTGTTAACAGAGAAAACCACAAGGCAATACATCTACAACAAACCAACATGACTAATGATCAGCTGCGTCTGGAGTACCCCAATGAAGAATACACAGTCTATGTTCAGGCTTCCCACAACCTCTTGGAGTCGCCCTTGGCTGAGATCACCTTCACCCCTTTCACACAAAGTATGTCTGCTGGTCATTCTGTCTTGTTAATAGGCAGATGATGACACTTCTGCTAGGGATTTTTAACCAGGTGTTAGTGTGAGTGGCATTATTTACATTAGCCATACTAGGCATGTATTTGTGTGTGAAAATATTTGTGAAACGATGCTACAGTACCATTATATCTTCCACAGCTATTATTGGTCCTCCAACATTGTCTTTGGATGGATGTGGCAATTGCCTGGTAATCAACATCACACTGCCTGAGATGGAAACCATTAAACATGTCTATGGGAGCACTGTATCCTTTCAGATCGACTGGAAGAGAAAAGGAGAGACACAGGTAAAAACAACAATGCCTATCCTTTCCCTGTCTTCATTGTAGGGTCAAATTGTATTCTTGTTTTATATATTTTTTTTTTTACAAATTATGTCCATTTAATGACAATGAGGACCATTTTAATCTAAATTAATACTCTTTGATCATATTCATTTTCAGTTCAAAGAGATCCATACAACTAAGTTAAGTTATATGCTGAGTAACTTGAAGGTGGGCGTGGTGTACTGTGTGAGGGTGCATACAAAGATCACCACTAACAGCAACACAAAGCTTTCTGAGTGGAAGTGTGCTCACACCAGTATTGTGGGGACCAACAGAGGTAAATATTGTCTATAGTTCTGTTGGTCAATGCTCCATGCCAGATATGTAGGGCGGCAGGTAGCCTAGTGGTCAGAGCGTTGGCCAGTAACCGAAAGGTTGACAAGGTGAAAACCTTCAGCAAGGCACTTAACCCTAATTTGCTCCAGGGGTCCTCTTATGTCATCATGGTTATTCTGCACCTTGGACTGGGTTTTAACAATGACTTCTCCCTCTCCCTCCCCCAGTCCCTGTTGTTGTGTCGGTTCTCCTTATTGTGAGTGGGGTCGGCCTGATGGTTCTCATGTATGGCCTGTTCTACACAGGGTTCCTGTGCAAGTTGAAGACCAACCTGCCTAGAGCACTGGTGAGAAATGGGCTTTAGTGACATGGGAAACATATGTTTAAATTGCCAAACCCATCTCTCTCACAACTCTCTCACTGTTCGTCTATGATATTATTTGTTTGGCTTTTTCCATTGTTTCATCTGTTGGTCCAGGATGTGAATTTGTGGAGCTTAAGAAATGCAAAGCCAAAGTAAATTCCTGTAAAAGGCAAATAAGATTAACTTCAACTCGTTCATGCCCTGTAGTCCACAAGTTAAATCAGCTTCAGGCAGTGACGTCACTGTGCCTTTCTCTGTGTCTAACATAGCCTCTCTCTCCCCTCTCCCTATGCAGACTGTCCAGGTTGAGGGCTACTTAGTCACCCCAGAGAGAACAGTTCCTGAACTGGTCTCTATATCCTCTGAGCCAGAGGAACGAGGGAAGGCCCTCCAACCAAACCGAGCAAGGGAGGAGGAGGAGGAAGAAGAAGAGGAGGAGGAGGAGGAGGAGGAGGGAAACAATGCCTACATGGGCCGCGCCTCTGGGCTCTCCTCTGATAGCAGCTCCAGCACCACACAGTCCCAGGATGCATCAGGGGCCAATGTGGCCCTTAACCCAGCAGGGCATTCTGGGGGGTTGAGTTCTGGGGCAGCTGCTGAAGAGGAAGCTCCTGTGGGTGTGATGGTGCTTGGAGGTCAGGGTCAGAGAGAGGTCAAAGTTGAACTAGCGAAGGTCATTTCCAGCCTAGACAGAGACCAACCAAGACCTCTCGGACTTGTAGGGTTGGGTGGAAAGGAGGAGAGGGAGGTGGAGAAGGAGGAGAGAGGGAAGGAGGAGACCTCTGGTAACGTCAATCTCTTCTCTGTGACTCTGGGGGCTTTAAAGAGGGAGGAGGAGGAGGATGAGAATGAGACAGATGTTTTATTAGGCAGTTCCAAACAGGGGCAGAAGCCTCTACTTCCCATAGACTCCTTACACAGGACAGTAAGACTGGACAGCATGGGATCACAGGGTGAGATACAGGAAGATACAGGCCTAGTACTGACACCGCCACAGACTGACTTGTCACACAATGAGACAGAGGAGGAAGACTTCTCAGGGTACATGGGACGTTGATCTCTCTCTGTCTGTGTGTGTGTGTGTGTGTGTGTGTGTTAGACGATAATTGCACAGATATAACACTTGGTTGGATATGCAGTCAATCACATACATTCCTTCCCAAATATTGCCTTCTGTTGAGAATGTGTATGTTAAAAAGTGGTATTCAAACTTTCTCCCGATCCCCACCCAAAATCTAATGACACAGCCTTAAAATTGGTCAATTTCTCAATCAACAAATAACCTTTCAATTAATACATTTTCAAAATAATAATAAACCAATAACTGCATTTAATCAATATTCGTTTTTTTAATGATCTTTCTCATAAACGTTTGTCTGTCTGTTATTTTGTATTTTTGTTCTTTGGCGACCTTAATGTATGGAAGCTTATGGGTAGCAATATTCAATTTGAAATGTAATATGTAAAATGGCAATGCATTCTGTATTTCAATTTACATTTTCCATTACATTTGTGCAACGTTTGGTGCAAAATGAAAATTAATTTACATTTGCCATTTCATACACTAGTTTTAATATGTAAATTGAATACATATTTTAACGCTTTATAAGTTGCAAAATTAAAATTAAAATGTATTACAGAAATGATTAGATGTGTGTAACATGTTTATTCAAAAACTGTGGCAAAATGATAATTCAAATGTTATTTTTCTTAATTGCATTTACACTCATAGTCAAACACTTGAGATTGCATTTTCAATAAATGTCCCGCGCAATGAATGTAGCAAAATTCAAAAAAAAAATCAAATTGAAAATGCATTCCGAGCCGATCACGTCTCCGCCCCCTCCCGCCCTGTCAATCACTGCATCAAGGCGGGGCTCGGAAACAGGTAAACATAACATGTTATAGCTATGTTACGTCTTTTGGTTTGGAGGTGTTGGAAACACGGCGGCGGCAGAGCTAATACGACTGTTACATTCATTAGCAGATGAAGTGGAGCGTAAACACAGAGATTATGGCCTTGAAGCGTATAAAATCATTAAAAATATATGTAAGTTGTTGTTTACTTCAGTCCACACTGCTGCATTCGTCGATGTACCGTCGATCGACTAACTCAATACAAGGCCGCGATATCTTTAACTTTTAACCCATACATAAGATACCTCTCCACGGCTGGTCTCCCCAGGGATCTCCACGGCTGGTCTCCCCAGGGATCTCCACGGCTGGTCTCCCCAGGGATCTCCACGGCTGGTCTCCCCAGGGATCTCCACGGCTGGTCTCCCCAGGGATCTCCACGGCTGGTCTCCCCAGGGATCTCCACGGCTGGTCTCCCCAGGGATCTCCACGGCTGGTCTCCCCAGGGATCTCCACGGCTGGTCTCCCCAGGGATCTCCACAGCTGGTCTCCCCAGGGATCTCCACGGCTGGTCTCCCCACTCCCCTAGACCTATCCGAAGACAATCGTTCTGGCGGAGTTGCAATCTACTGCAGAGATAACCTGCAGAGTTCAGTCATACTGTCCAGGTCCGTGCCCAAACAGTTTGAGCTTCTACTTTTAAAAATCCACCTTTCCAGAAATAAGTCTCTCACTGTTGCCGCCTGTTACAGACCCCCCTCAGCCCCCAGCTGTGCCCTGGACTCCATATGTGAATTGATTGCCCCCCATCTATCTTCAGAGTTTGTACTGTTAGGTGACTTAAACTGGGATATGCTTAACACCCCGGCTGTCCTTCAATCTAAGATAGATGCCCTCAATCTCACACAAATTATCAAGGAACCCACCAGGTACAACCCAAAATCCGTAAACATGGGCACCATTATTGATATCATCTTGACTAACTTGCCCTCCAAATACACCTCCTCTGTTTTCAACCAGGATCTCAGCAATCACTGCCTCATCGCCTGCGTTCGCAATGGGTCAGCGGTCAAACGACCACCCCTTATCACTGTCAAACGCTCCCTAAAACACTTTTGCGAGCAGGCCTTTCTATTCGATCTGGCCCAGGTATCCTGGAAGGATATTGACCTCATCCCGTCAGTAGAGGACGCCTGGTTGTTCTTTAAAAGTGCTTTCCTCACCATCCTAAATAAGCATGCCCCTTTCAAAAAACGTAGAACTAAGAATAGATATAGCCCTTGGTTCACCCCAGACTTGACTGCACTAGCCCAACACAAAAACATCCTGTGGCGCACTGCATTAGCATCGAATAGCCCCCGCGATATGCAGCTATTCAGGGAAGTCAGGAACAAGTACACACAGTCAGTTAGAAAAGCAAAGGCCAGCTTTTTCAAACAGAAATTTGCTTCCTGTAGTACTAACTCCAAAAAGTTCTGGGACACTGTAAAGTCCATGGAGAATAAGAGCACCTCCTCCCAGTTGCCCACTGCATTGAAGCTCGGAAACACTGTTACCACCGATAAATCCACGATTATCGAAAATTTCAATAAGCATTTTGCTACGGCTGGCCATGCTTTCCACCTGGCTACCCCTATCCCGGCCAACAGCTCTGTACCCCCGGCAGCTACTTGCCCAAGCCCCCCCCGCTTCTCCTTCACCCTAATCCAGACGGCTGATGTTCTGAAAGAGCTGCTAAGTCTGGACCCCTACAAATCTGCTGGGCTAGATATTCTGGACCCTCTCTTTCTGAAATTATCAGCCAAAATTGTTGCAACACCTATCACTAGCCTGTTCAACCTCTCTTTCGTATCGTCTGAGATCCCCAGAGATTGGAAAGCTGCCGCGGTCATCCCCCTCTTCAAAGGAGGAGACACTCTAGACCCAAACTGTTATAGACCAATATCCATCCTGCCCTGCCTTTCTAAAGTTTTCGAAAGCCAAGTTAACAAACAGATAACTGACCACTTCGAATCCCACCGTACCTTCTCTGCTATGCAATCTGGTTTCCGAGCTGGTCATGGGTGCACCTCAGCTACGCTCAAGGTACTGAACGATATCATAACCGCCATCGATAAAAGACAGTACTGTGCAGCCGTCTTCATCGACCTGGCCAAGGCTTTCGACTCTGTCAATCACTGCATTCTTATTGGCAGACTCAACAGCCTTGGTTTCTCAAGTGACTGCCTTGCCTGGTTCTCTAACTACTTTGCAGACAGGGTTCAGTGTGTCAAATCGGAGGGCCTATTGTCCGATCCTCTGGCAGTCTCTATGGGGGTGCCACAGGGTTCAATTCTTGGGCCAACCCTTTTCTCTATATACATCAACGATGTCGCTCTTACTGCTGGTGACTCTCTGATCCATCTCTACGCAGATGACACCATTCTGTATACATCTGGCCCCTCTTTGGACACTGTGTTTACTAACCTTCAAACAAGCTTCAATGCCATACAACACTCCTTCCGTGGCCTCCAACTGCAACTGAAGCTAGAGGTTCCTATCCCCCTCACTAACTTTAAGCGTCAGCTGTCAAAGCTGCTTATCGATCACTGCACCTGTATATAGCCCTTCTGTAAATAGCCCACACTACTACCTCATCCCCATATTTATTTTTGTAATTTTCACAAAT
The DNA here is from genome assembly GCA_023634145.1 of Thymallus thymallus. Classification (NCBI taxonomy): domain Eukaryota; kingdom Metazoa; phylum Chordata; class Actinopteri; order Salmoniformes; family Salmonidae; genus Thymallus; species Thymallus thymallus. Next base: position 2,617,885 of record CM042408.1, on the reverse strand, counting down.
CTTGCACTCCAGTATCTCTATTTGCACATCATAATTTGCACATCCTTCATTCCTGTGTTAATGATGATAATCTGTAATTTATATCACCACTATAGTCTATTTATTGTCCTACCTCTTAACCTTACTGCATTTTTTCTATTGTGTTTTTGACTATGTTTGTTTACTGTGTAACTCTGTGTTGTTTTTGTCGCACTGCCTTGCTTTGTCTTGGCCAGGTCGCAGTTGCAAATGAGAACTTGTTCTCAACTGACCTACCTGGTTAAATAAAGGTGAAATAAAAAAAATAAGAGGTCAATAGATGTGTGTAACATGAATAAACATGTTACACACATCTAATCATTTCTGTAATACATTTTAATTTTAATTTTGCAACTTATAAAGCGTTAAAATATGTATTCAATTTACATATTAAAACTAGTGTATGAAATGGCAAATGTAAATGATGTAATTTAATTTTCTTTTTGCACCAAACGTTGCACAAATGTAATGGAAATACAGAATGCATTGCCATTTTACATATTGCATTGTCGTTTTGCATATTACATTTCAAATTGAATATTGCTACCCATAAGCTTCCATATTAATGCAGCACTCAAACTTTGAATACCACAGATGTAAAAGAATAAGTCTCCTAAAATGCTATTCACATGTTTTAGTATGTCAGTTTCATTCATTGTAATGTAGAATTAGTGCTCAATGATCAAATCGTGACATGGTTTTAGTGTATAATGTTGTTTTTTGGGCTAGTGTTTCTCAAAGTTATTCTGTGGGAAGTCCCTTGATACCGTTTTAAAGAACACTGCTCTGTATAAAAGGAAACGCATGTGATAAGTCTGTGGTTGCTCAACACCGCCGTCATTTCCAGCAGCAGCGCTGTTATGCCGCGTTCAAAACGACGAGGTAAAAGAAACCAACGGAAAGAATACGAGGCAGAATTGTCCAAATCTAATATAGGTAGCTATGTTTTATTATTGCATTGTGCGTGGTGTTATCAATGGATATCTACTGTTTGGCCTTGGCTTTGTTAGCAAGAAGCTAACGGAGTCATTGTATTAGTGGTACAGCTAGCTAACTGATGCTAACTGCTGCTAACGGAGTCATTGTATTAGTGGTACAGCTAGCTAACTGCTGCTAACTGATGCTAACGGAGTCATTGTATTAGTGGTACAGCTAGCTAACTGCTGCTAACTGCTGCTAACGGAGTCATTGTATCAGTGGTACAGCTAGCTAACTGATGCTAACTGCTGCTAACGGAGTCATTGTATTAGTGGTACAGCTAGCTAACTGCTGCTAACTGCTGCTAACGGAGTCATTGTATCAGTGGTACAGCTAGCTAACTGATGCTAACTGCTGCTAACGGAGTCATTGTATTAGTGGTACAGCTAGCTAACTGCTGCTAACTGCTGCTAACGGAGTCATTGTATCAGTGGTACAGCTAGCTAACTGCTGCTAACGGAGTCATTGTATTAGTGGTACAGCTAGCTAACTGATGCTAACGGAGTCATTGTATTAGTGGTACAGCTAGCTAACTGCTGCTAACTGCTGCTAACGGAGTCATTGTATCAGTGGTACAGCTAGCTAACTGATGCTAACGGAGTCATTGTATTGTAATTATTTCTACTTTAACTTTTGATACTTAAGTATATGTTTGCAATTACATTTACTTTTGATACTTAAGTATATTTAAAATCAAATACATTTAGACTTTTACTCAAGTAGTATTTTACTGGGTGACTTTACTGGGTGACTTTACTCAAGATGACGATTGGTTACCCTTTCCAACACTGCTTGTTATGCCACCTAGCTACAAAGTATCACAAAGCAGCAGATTTCTGTAAAACAATTATAAGGTACAGTAACACATTCTCTGACATCACCCCGGGTTGTAATAGACTAATGTAGCTTACCAAATTAGTCCGTTTTTACTTGTATCTCCTCAAATTATGAATCCCAGACCCCTCAACAACATAAGTATGAACACTGTTTAACAGTACATCTACAACTCAATTATCTGATCCTTTGAACCAAATGAACAAATACCACTCCCAAAGAGACCATGTAGCCTATCTGTCCTTCCAGCTAGAAGACGATGGACATGAGAGCTGCTGCAGGTGGAGGATGGATGAGTCATCTTGATTGACATGACCACTGAGTGTTATGGCAATGGTGTCATGACTCCAGTGATATGGATGGTTACCTGGTTACTACATGCAGGTGAGGCGTTTTGCATAGCTTGTCCTCCCTCTGCCTCTTGTACAATATATTTGTATATATTTGATTTCTTTGAAATAATAACCTATAATTAATTACAATATGAGTGAAATGCTAGTTATGTTAAAAAGCAGCTTTCCTGTGTTTGAATGATGTGGCCTTACCCCAACAACATAATGGTGGGGGTGTAGGCCTATACTTAAGTTACTTTGAGCAATAAGGCCTGAGTGGGTGTGGTATATTTAAGCAATAAGGCCTGTGGTATATGGCCAATATACCACGTCTAAGGACTGTTATTGTGCATGATACGAAGTGGAGTGCCTGGATACAGCCGTTGGCCGTGACAAATTGTCCATATATCACAAGCCCCCGACGAGATGCCTTACTGCTATTATAAACTGCTTACCAACGTAATCAGAACAGTAAACAAGCGATTTTGTGTCATAGTATGCAGGTTTTCAGCCAATCAGCATCCAGGACCCAAACTACCCGTTTTATGTTTTTTAGACACCCTAAAGAAAATCTCTTCCTCTTTCTTCTCCTTTCTCAGTTATGTGTGATCTGCCTGCTCCAGTCAATGTGACTCTCTCCTCCAGCCATTTTGTTCACCAGCTGAGATGGGATCCAGGCCCGGGGTCCCCCAGGGATGTGTACTACTGCGTGAGGGTTTTCTCTAGGTATGTGTGTATGATATACAGTAGGTGTGTCATTCTGTATGCGTATCTCTCTCGCTCCCTGATCCTCAGTTGAAAAGCCCAAACTGTCTTCCCTTGATGCTTTTGCTCTTTAAGATATTCAGTACTGTAATCACAACATGTTATAGACCTAATTGAATATAGACTTGTCAGAACATGACTGGGAGTGTCTCCTTGCATATTAGCTCAATGATACACACGTCATACTTTCATACTGTGTCATGTTCGGCCAACAAGCAAACAAATTCTTTCTTTCTTTCATTTATCCCTCTGTTTTGTCCCGTCTGTACTGAAGGTCTTGGGAGGTGGTGGCTGGTTGTGAGCACGTGGAGTCCCCTCTGATGTGTAATCTGACTAAAGCTTTCTCAAGCCGCACTCAAACCTACTACAGCCAGGTGTTCGCTGTGTTGGGGAACCAAGTCTCACCCTCGGTCAACACAACAGGCTTTATACCCTTCGATGACAGTGAGTGTCAGTGTTTCCTCAGTCACGTCCAAGGAGAGCAGGCCAGTGCTTATCAGGGTTGTGGGGGAAGGAGGGGCCGGGGATGGAGTTCGTAGGGTTAACGTTAAAATATTTTGGAGTTGTATTCAGGAGTCAAATAGAAACACTAGTAGAACTACACATTCTCCATACGTACTTCAGTTTAAAAACACTTTTGGAGAGACTTTAAAACCGCTTGGTTGCACAGCAGCCACTGAGTGCTGTTTGTCCCTCTGTGTGTCCTGTAGCCCACCTGGACCCACCCTTGGTGAGTGTGAGGGCCTGTGGCAGCACTCTGTGTGTGGGCCTGAGGCCTCCTGTGGACGGCCTGTGGGATGTCTACGACAAGTTCCGCTACAAATTCAACATCAGTAGCAGCAGCAGCAGCGGACATGGAGCTACGGTGAGGACAGGAAGAGCCAACCTTTGAACAGCAAGGGGGTTGGGGCTATATGGGTCAATTTGAAATTGAGTGACAGATTCACACACAGTATAACACACAGTACATCATCAGAGATGCTTATTATTTTGTCATGTTCTTATTTCAGTGTTAAATATCTCTTCAGTGTGTTCAAGCATGAGGAAATGGTTTGATTGGTTTCTGTTGTGTGTCCAGTTCCCTGTGGAGTCTCTGAAAGAAGAGATTCTAAAGGACCTGGCTCCAGGCAGAAATTACTGTGTCTCGGTTTGCATCATAGGGCGTAAGGGGAAACTCACCAAGAACCCTTCCTACAGCAATCAAGACTGTGCCTTCACTACTGCCAAGTACTCCGCAGGTACACTGTGGGTGGGTGGGTGTGTGTGCACATATGTGTCCATGCTAGTGGTCTTTCCGTCCTGACTGTCTATCTCTTTCCACAGACACAGAGATCTCATTGGTTTTGTGTTTGCTTGTGTTGTCTGGGCTGGGTACTGCCCTACTCGTCCGCACTGGATTCATCTGTCTGAGACAACCCCTTCCAGAAATACTGGTAAGCTATAGACTGATACTAGACCTGGTTTCAATCTATCAATAACATATTTTTATAAAGCCCTTTTTACATCAGCAGTTGTCACAAAGTGCTTTACAGAAACCTAGCCTAAAACCCCAGAGAGAAAGCAATGCAGAGGCACAGAAACTAGGAAAAACTCCCTAGAAGGTAGGGGTTCTCTCCACTAGAAGGCAGGACGTGGTTGGAATACTGGATCAGAAGGGACTGGCCTCCTTAGTGGCGCTGCATCTCGGGGTTAGAGACGTCACTACAGACCCGGGGGTTCGATCCCAGGGTGTGTCGCAGCTGTCCGCGACCGAGAGAACCATGAGGCGGTGCACAATTGACCCAGCGTCGTCCGGGTTAGGGGAGGGTTTGGTCGGCCGGGATATCCTTGTCCCATCGCACTCTAGCGACTCCTGTGGCAGGGCGGGCGCATGCACACTGACTTTGGTTGCCAGTTGTACGGTGTTTCCTCCGAAACATTGGTGTGGCTGGCTTCTGGGTTAAGCGAGTGCGGCTTGGCGGTGTCTCGTATCGGAGGACGCTTGGCTCTCGACCTTTCGCCTCTCCCGACTTTGTCATTATGGGGTATCATTTTTGAATAAGGCTGTAACGTAACAAAATGTGGAAAAGGTCAAGGTGTCTGAATACTTTCCGAAGGCACTTTGGGGGATTAGAAATGATGCCCACAATTACATTGATGGACGCTACAATCTATCTGCAATATTAAAACTGATCTACCCCTAAAAAAGAAAGATATCCCTGCACAACACCGGAAAGAACTGCAGATCACACACACACCTACCTATGTGATACATGTGGTTGTACTGTGGTCACAAAGGCTGAAAGGGCGCCGAGTGTTTAGCAGACAGAGACTGAAAACCCCTCTCTTTATCTCAGTCTGTTTATCGTATACTTTGTATACGGTGCATTCGGAAAGTATTCAGTAAATTTTAGCGAATTTATTAAGAATAAAATACCTTATTTACATAAGTATTCAGAATCTTTGCTATGAGACTTGAAATTGAGCTCAGGTGCATCCTGTTTCCATTGATCATCCTTGAGATGTTTCTACAACTTGATTGGAGTCCACCTGTGGTAAATTCAATTGATTGGACATGATTTGGAAAGGCACACACCTGTCTATATAAGGTCCCACAGTTGACAGTGCATGTCAGAGCAAAAACCAAGCCATGAGGTCGACAAGACAACGCAGGAGTGGCTTTGAGTCAAGCCTCTGACTGTCCTCGAGTGGCCCAGCCTGAGCCCAGACTTGAACTCGATCGAACATGTCTGAAGAGACCGACACTCCCCATCCAACCTGACAGAGGATATGCATAGAAGAATGGGAGAAACTCCCCAAATACAGATGTGCCAAGCTTGTAGCGCTATACCCAAGAAGGCTGTAATCGCTGCCAAAGGTGCTTCAAAGTACTGAATAAAGGGTCTGAATACTTTATATATTTCAGTTATTTTTTTGTAAAAAAGGAACAACTATTTGATTTGTCATTATGGGGTATTGTGTGTAGATTGAGGGGTCTGAATACTTTCTGAATGAACTGCATGTTTTATTAACTTGAATTTGTATGTAACATGATTGCTATTAGTACTTAAATTCTCAAAAAGATGAGGAAAAGGGAACCGTTAATAGTGTGGACATGATTGAAACCACATACAGTCGTATGCAAAAGTTTGGGCACCCCTGACAATTTCCATGATTTATAAATAATTGGGTGTTTGGATCCGCAATTTCATTTTGATCTATCAAATAACTGATGGACACAGTAATATTTCAGTAGTGAAATTAGGTTTATTGGATTAACAGAAAATGTGCAATATGCATCAAAACTAAATTAGACAGGTGCCTAAATTTGAAAAATCACATCAATATTTAGTAGAGCCTCCTTTTGCTAAAATAACAGCCTCTAGACGCTTCCTATAGCCTCTAATGAGTGTCTGGATGAAGGTATTTTGGACCATTCCTCCTTACAAAACATCTCCAGTTCAGTTAGGTTTGATGGTTGCCGAGCATGGACAGCCCGCTTCAAATCATCCCACAGATTCTCAATGATATTTAGGTCTGGGGACTGGGATGGCCATTCCATAACATTGTACTTGTTCCTCTGCATAAATGCCTGGGTAGATTTTGAGCAGTGGTTTGGGTCGTTGTCTTGTTGAAATATCCAGCCCCGGCGTAACTTCAACTTTGTGACTGATTCTTCAACATTATTCCCAAGAATCTGCTGATATTGAGTGGAATCCATGCGACCCTCAACTTTAACAAGATTCCCGGCACTGGCCACACAGCCCCACAGCATGATGGAACCCCCACCAAATTTTACTGTGGGTAGCAAGTGTTTTTCTTGGAACGCTGTATTCTTTTGCCACCATGCATAACGCCCCTTGTTATGACCAAATAACTCAATCTTTGTTTCATCAGTCCACGGCACCTTATTCTAAAATGAAGCTGGCTTGTCCAAATGTGCGTTTGTGGCATGTGTGCAGAAAAGGCTTCTTCCGCATCACTCTCCTGTACAGCTTCTCCTTGTGCAAAGTGCGCTGAATTGTTGAACGATGCACAGTGACACCATCTGCAGCAAGATGTTGTAGGTCTTTGGAGGTGGTCTGTGGGCTGTTTTTGACCGTTCTCAACATCCTTTGCCTCTCCGATATTTTACTTGGCCTGCCACTTCTGGCCTTAACAAGAACTGTGCCTGTGGTCTTCCATTTCCTCACTATGTTCCTCACAGTGGACACTGATAGCTTACATCTCTGCGATAGCTTTTTGTAGCCTTCCCCTAAACCATAGTGTTGAACAATCTTTGTTTTCAGGTCATTTGAGAGTTGTTTTGAGGCCCCCATGTTTCCACTCTTCAGAGGAGAGTCAAAAAGAACAACAACTTGCAATTGGCCACCTTAAATACCTTTTCTCATGATTGGATGCACTTGTCTATGAAGTTCAAGGCTTACTTAGGTTCTGTCGTACTGCTGTTTCCCATCCGCTCACTATTTGATAGGTTCTGTCGTACTGCTGTTTCCCATCCGCTCACTATTTGGTAGGTTCTGTCGTACTGCTGTTTCCCATCCGCTCACTATTTGATAGGTTCTGTCGTACTGCTGTTTCCCATCCGCTCACTATTTCGTAGGTTCTGTCGTACTGCTGTTTCCCATCCGCTCACTATTTGGTAGGTTCTGTCGTACTGCTGTTTCCCATCCGCTCACTATTTGGTAGGTTCTGTCGTACTGCTGTTTCCCATCCGCTCACTATTTGATAGGTTCTGTCGTACTGCTGTTTCCCATCCGCTCACTATTTGGTAGGTTCTGTCGTACTGCTGTTTCCCATCCGCTCACTATTTGGTAGGTTCTGTCGTACTGCTGTTTCCCATCCGCTCACTATTTGGTAGGTTCTGTAGTACTGCTGTTTCCCATCCGCTCACTATTTGGTAGGTTCTGTCGTACTGCTGTTTCCCATCCGCTCACTATTTGGTAGGTTCTGTCGTACTGCTGTTTCCCATCCGCTCACTATTTCGTAGGTTCTGTCGTACTGCTGTTTCCCATCCGCTCACTATTTGGTAGGTTCTGTCGTACTGCTGTTTCCCATCCGCTCACTATTTGGTAGGTTCTGTCGTACTGCTGTTTCCCATCCGCTCACTATTTGATAGGTTCTGTCGTACTGCTGTTTCCCATCCGCTCACTATTTGGTAGGTTCTGTCGTACTGCTGTTTCCCATCCGCTCACTATTTGGTAGGTTCTGTCGTACTGCTGTTTCCCATCCGCTCACTATTTGGTAGGTTCTGTCGTACTGCTGTTTCCCTTCCGCTCACTATTTGATAGGTTCTGTCGTACTGCTGTTTCCCATCCGCTCACTATTTCGTAGGTTCTGTCGTACTGCTGTTTCCCATCCGCTCACTATTTGGTAGGTTCTGTCGTACTGCTGTTTCCCATCCGCTCACTATTTGGTAGGTTCTGTCGTACTGCTGTTTCCCATCCGCTCACTATTTGATAGGTTCTGTCGTACTGCTGTTTCCCATCCGCTCACTATTTGGTAGGTTCTGTCGTACTGCTGTTTCCCATCCGCTCACTATTTGGTAGGTTCTGTCGTACTGCTGTTTCCCATCCGCTCACTATTTGGTAGGTTCTGTCGTACTGCTGTTTCCCTTCCGCTCACTATTCGGTAGGTTCTGTCGTACTGCTGTTTCCCTTCCGCTCACTATTTGGTAGGTTCTGTCGTACTGCTGTTTCCTTTCCGCTCACTATTCGGTAGGTTCTGTCGTACTGCTGTTTCCTTTCCGCTCACTATTCGGTAGGTTCTGTCGTACTGCTGTTTCCCTTCCGCTCACTATTTGGTAGGTTCTGTCGTACTGCTGTTTCCCTTCCGCTCACTATTTGGTAGGTTCTGTCGTACTGCTGTTTCCCTTCCGCTCACTATTTGGTAGGTTCTGTCGTACTGCTGTTTCCCTTCCGCTCACTATTTGGTAGGTTCTGTCGTACTGCTGTTTCCCTTCGGCTCACTATTTGGTAGGTTCTGTCGTACTGCTGTTTCCCTTCCGCTCACTATTTGGTAGGTTCTGTCGTACTGCTGTTTCCCTTCCGCTCACTATTTGGTAGGTTCTGTCGTACTGCTGTTTCCCTTCCGCTCACTATTTGGTAGGTTCTGTCGTACTGCTGTTTCCCTTCCGCTCACTATTTGGTAGGTTCTGTCGTACTGCTGTTTCCCATCCGCTCACTATTTGGTAGGTTCTGTCGTACTGCTGTTGACCACAGCAGTGCTTTAGTATTTAAGAGGTGCAACGCTCTGTTGATTTAAGAGGTTTGTTTTGTAAATGTTTTCAACTTTGACATTTGGGTAGTTTTTTATTCTGTAATAAGTGAGTGACTACACACCTCCTAACCTGACGGATGATCTCTGCCTCTTCTCTGCAGAAGTTAATACAACACATGGATAACCTACATCCAGTGCCCTATGTTGAACTATTTTCCTCAATGCACGGAGTGCTACCATCGTCCCCTTCAGGAAGCACTGGGAAGGACGGAGAGATTGAGGGAGAGAGTGAGGAAGAAAGTGAGGCCGAGACGGAGGGGGAGAGAAGCAGTGAGGGAGGACAAGGATACAAGACACGAAGGATCACTGCCCGTCTGACCTATCATAACCCCCTCTCCTCCTCTTCCTCTAGAACAGAGGTGTTCCCACACTCTCCGACATATCCCACAGACATTCAGACCACCGCTGAGTCCAACCATCCTCACGTTCCTCTCTTCATAACCAGCGATCAACAGCCTGAATCTCTGCTCAGACCTGACTGCCTCTCAATGTCCCTATCAAACAACCATCCACGGTCTAGACCCTCACAAACCAGTCAGCTTCCAGAGCCAGCTCAGTGTGTCTCACGGATACAGGACTTTAGCATCAGTCTCTCCTCAGAGAGAGACACAGGGAATGTAGAGGGATTCCATCCAGAGGAGGAGGAGGAGGGGAGCTGCCTGGGTGTCAACCTGCTGTCTGTAACCCTAGGTAGGCATGAGGAGTTGAAGAGGCAGAGAGAGATGATGGAACCAGAAACTCTATCTCTGGGGGAGTTCCTGCCCTCTGACACAGAGTGTTGGGCCACAGAGCCTGTCGCAACACAGACACACACTGCTACCTCTGAGGTTGAGGAGGAGGAAGATGAGGAGTATTCTGATTATATGAGGCGATGAGAGAAGTAATTTGTTACACAATTAACCAACTATCCAGTTATCCAACTAATCCTTTCCTTTTTTTGAAAGGAGGTTTTTTTTACGTATTAATGAAAGCCATATGGTGCCACCTAGTGGACATTCAGTGTACTCTTCTGGCCTAAATATCAGTCTTTACCTGAACTAGGTATCGCCACCATATTGCTTTGACTTCTGTATTTTCAGACCAGTTTAAATTTAAAAGAGAAGAACCAATGTATTTCCCTGGCTACCCAAACTCCTTGCTCCAGCCATACGCTACGCCCATGCACGTTAGTTTCTTCTCCGCGATGAGTCTGGATCCGAGTACCTCTCCAACGATTTCTAGATAGATACTTTATTTATCCCCCGGGGGGGAAATTTCTTTGTCAAGCAGCTACAACAATTCTAGAACCGTTCTAACCGTTCTGATTGGTCCAAGAAACCAATGGGTTGGGCCAGAGCCAAAACAAACGTGGGTAAAGCAGTAGGTTTAAGTACTTTGGGGTTATATTATCGATGTTCACAGACAGCATTAGTACTAAATCAAATCAAAGTTTATTTGTCACGTGCGCCGAATACAACAGGTGTAGACCTTACAGTGGAATGCTTACTAACAAGCCCTTAACCAACAATACAACAGGTGTAGACCTTACAGTGGAATGCTTACTAACAAGCCCTTAACCAACAATACAACAGGTGTAGACCTTACAGTGAAATGCTGACTAACAAGCCCTTAACCAACAATACAACAGGTGTAGACCTTACAGTGAAATGCTGACTAACAAGCCCTTAACCAACAATACAACAGGTGTAGACCTTACAGTGAAATGCTTACTAACAAGCCCTTAACCAACAATACAACAGGTGTAGACCTTACAGTGAAATGCTTACTAACAAGCCCTTAACCAACAATACAACAGGTGTAGACCTTACAGTGGAATGCTAACTAACAAGCCCTTAACCAACAATACAACAGGTGTAGACCTTACAGTGAAATGCTTACTAACAAGCCCTTAACCAACAATACAACAGGTGTAGACCTTACAGTGAAATGCTTACTAACAAGCCCTTAACCAACAATACAACAGGTGTAGACCTTACAGTGAAATGCTTACTAACAAGCCCTTAACCATTAATACAACAGGTGTAGACCTTACAGTGAAATGCTTACTAACAAGCCCTTAACCAACAATACAACAGGTGTAGACCTTACAGTGAAATGCTTACTAACAAGCCCTTAACCAACAATACAACAGGTGTAGACCTTACAGTGAAATGCTGACTAACAAGCCCTTAACCAACAATACAACAGGTGTAGACCTTACAGTGAAATGCTTACTAACAAGCCCTTAACCAACAATACAACAGGTGTAGACCTTACAGTGAAATGCTTACTAACAAGCCCTTAACCAACAATACAACAGGTGTAGACCTTACAGTGGAATGCTAACTAACAAGCCCTTAACCAACAATACAACAGGTGTAGACCTTACAGTGAAATGCTTACTAACAAGCCCTTAACCAACAATACAACAGGTGTAGACCTTACAGTGAAATGCTTACTAACAAGCCCTTAACCAACAATACAACAGGTGTAGACCTTACAGTGAAATGCTTACTAACAAGCCCTTAACCATTAATACAACAGGTGTAGACCTTACAGTGAAATGCTTACTAACAAGCCCTTAACCAACAATACAACAGGTGTAGACCTTACAGTGAAATGCTTACTAACAAGCCCTTAACCAACAATACAACAGGTGTAGACCTTACAGTGAAATGCTTACTTACAAGCCCTTAACCAACAATACAACAGTTGTAGACCTTACAGTGAAATGCTTACTGACAAGACCTTAACCAACAATACAACAGGTGTAGACCTTACAGTGAAATGCTTACTAACAAGCCCTTAACCAACAATACAACAAGGGTGTAGACCTTACAGTGAAATGCTTACTAACAAGACCTTAACCAACAATACAACAGGTGTAGACCTTACAGTGAAATGCTTACTTACAAGCCCTTAACCAACAATACAACAGGTGTAGACCTTACAGTGAAATAATAAATAAGTATTAGGTAAACGGATAAAGAAATAAAAAACAGTAAACAATAACAGTAGCGAGGCTATATATACATGGGTACCAGTACAGAGTCAATGTGAGGGGGCTATATACAGGGGGTACCGGTACAGAGTCAATGTGAGGAGGCTATATACAGGGGTACCAGTACAGAGTCAATGTGCGGGGGCTATATACAGTCAGTCAGAGCACTTTGTTTCACTTGTGGAGATAAGCGCTTGTCTTAGACATAAGCTTTTAACTTTAACCATAACCTTTGCTTGTGTATTGCTACTTTTTTATGGATGTAGCTAAATGCTTGTGAACATTACATGTGGAAACATTACAAATAATTACAGTTCACATTAAGATTAATTTCACATTAACATTATTGATTTACTGTACCTTGGCTGGGATACAGTGAACCCCAAGTTATTGATTTACTGTAACCTTGGCTGGGATACAGTGAACCCCAAGTTATTGATTTACTGTAACCTTGGCTGGGATACAGTGAACCCCAAGTTATTGATTTACTGTAACCTTGGCTGGGATACAGTGAACCCCAAGTTATTGATTTACTGTAACCTTGGCTGGGATACAGTGAACCCCAAGTTATTGATTTACTGTAACCTTGGCTGGGATACAGTGAACCCCAAGTTATTGATTTACTGTAACCTTGGCTGGGATACAGTGAACCCCAAGTTATTGATTTACTGTAACCTTGGCTGGGATACAGTGAACCCCAAGTTATTGATTTACTGTAACCTTGGCTGGGATACAGTGAACCCCAAGTTATTGATTTACTGTAACCTTGGCTGGGATACAGTGAACCCCAAGTTATTGATTTACTGTAACCTTGGCTGGGATACAGTGAACCCCAAGTTATTGATTTACTGTAACCTTGGCTGGGATACAGTGAACCCCAAGTTATTGATTTACTGTAACCTTGGCTGGGATACAGTGAACCCCAAGTTATTGATTTACTGTAACCTTGTCTGGGATACAGTGAACCCCAAGTTATTGATTTACTGTACCCTGTCTGGGATACAGTGGGAGGCAATGGAAGGAGACGTGTTCTGTCTCCTAGAATTTAACGTACTTTGGTGCGAAAAGTGTCCCAGAAATCAATCCCAGAACAACAGCAAAGGACCTTGTGAAGATGCTGGAGGAAACGGGTACAACAAGTCCTATATCGACATAACCTGAAAGGCCGCTCAGCAAGGAAGAAGCCACTGCTCCAAAACCGCCATAAAAAAAACCAGACTACGGTTTGCAACTGCACATGGGGACAAAGATCGTACTTTTTGGAGAAATGTACTCTGGTCTGATGAAACAAAAATAGAACTGTTTGGCCGTAATGACCATTGTTATGTTTGGAGGAAAAAGGTGGATGCTTGCAAGCTGAAGAACATCATCCCAACCGTGAAGCACAGTTACACCAGTTCTGTCAGGAGGAATGGGCCAAAATTCACCCAACTTATTGTGGGAAGCTTGTGGAAGGTTTGACCCGAGTTAAACAATTTAAAGGCAATGCTACCAAATACTAATTGAGTGTATGTCAACTTCTGACCCACTGGGAATGTGATGAAAGAAATAAAAGATGAAATAAATCATTCTCTCTACTATTATTCTGACATTTCACATTCTTAAAATAAAGTGGTGATCCTAACTGACCTAAGACAGGGAATTTTTACTAGTATGAAATTTCAGGAATTGTGACAAACTGAGTTTAAATGTATTTGGCTGAGTTGTATGTAAACCTCCGACTTCAACTGTACATATGCATAAATCATCAGATACATTTCTAATCTTTTTGGAATATAATATAGGTGTAGATAAATACTCTTAAGCCATTATGGAACAGGAAAGACTACTAAACCAGTAATGCGTCTACACAGAACAACACTCTGAGACAGTATAGATCTTGTTGAGGTCTGAAGACCACATTGATTCAAAATTATAATTATTTGGAATCCAAAATAACTAAAGTAATTTTAGGAGGTTATTTTATTTACTAACATTCGGCTACATTAAAAATGTACCTCCTCCTTTCCGTTTTAACAGAGAAAACCACAAGGCAATACATCTACAACAAACCAACATGACTAATGATCAGCTGCGTCTGAAGTACCCCAAAAAAGAATACACAGTCTGTGTTCAGGCTTCCCACAACCTCTTGGAGTCGCCCTTGGCAGAGATCACCTTCACCCCTTTCACACAAAGTATGTCTGCTGGTCATTCTGTCTTGTTAATAGGCAGATGATGACACTTCTGCTAGGGATTTTTAACCAGGTGTTAGTGTGAGTGGCATTATTTACATTAGCCATACTAGGCATGTATTTGTGTGTGAAAATATTTGTGAAACGATGCTACAGTACCATTATATCTTCCACAGCTATTATTGGTCCTCCAACATTGTCTTTGGATGGATGTGGCAATTGCCTGGTAATCAACATCACACTGCCTGAGATGGAAACCATTAAACATGTCTATGGGAGCACTGTATCCTTTCAGATCGACTGGAAGAGAAAAGGAGAGACACAGGTAAAAACAACAATGCCTATCCTTTCCCTGTCTTCATTGTAGGGTCAAATTGTATTCTTGTTTTATATATTTTTTTTTTACAAATTATGTCCATTTAATGACAATGAGGACCATTTTAATCTAAATTAATACTCTTTGATCATATTCATTTTCAGTTCAAAGAGATCCATACAACTAAGTTAAGTTATATGCTGAGTAACTTGAAGGTGGGCGTGGTGTACTGTGTGAGGGTGCATACAAAGATCACCACTAACAGCAACACAAAGCTTTCTGAGTGGAAGTGTGCTCACACCAGTATTGTGGGGACCAACAGAGGTAAATATTGTCTATAGTTCTGTTGGTCAATGCTCCATGCCAGATATGTAGGGCGGCAGGTAGCCTAGTGGTCAGAGCGTTGGCCAGTAACCGAAAGGTTGACAAGCTGAAAACCTTCAGCAAGGCACTTAACCCTAATTTGCTCCAGGGGTCCTCTTATGTCATCATGGTTATTCTGCACCTTGGACTGGGTTATAACAATGACTTCTCCCTCTCCCTCCCCCAGTCCCTGTTGTTGTGTCGGTTCTCCTTATTGTGAGTGGGGTCGGCCTGATGGTTCTCATGTATGGCCTGTTCTACACAGGGTTCCTGTGCAAGTTGAAGACCAACCTGCCTAGAGCACTGGTGAGAAATGGGCTTTAGTGACATGGGAAACATATGTTTAAATTGCCAAACCCATCTCTCTCACAACTCTCTCACTGTTCGTCTATGATATTATTTGTTTGGCTTTTTCCATTGTTTCATCTGTTGGTCCAGGATGTGAATTTGTGGAGCTTAAGAAATGCAAAGCCAAAGTAAATTCCTGTAAAAGGCAAATAAGATTAACTTCAACTCGTTCATGCCCTGTAGTCCACAAGTTAAATCAGCTTCAGGCAGTGACGTCACTGTGCCTTTCTCTGTGTCTAACATAGCCTCTCTCTCCCCTCTCCCTATGCAGACTCTCCACGGCTGGTCTCCCCACTCCCCTAGACCTATCCGAAGACAATCGTTCTGGCGGAGTTGCAATCTACTGCAGAGATAACCTGCAGAGTTCAGTCATACTGTCCAGGTCCGTGCCCAAACAGTTTGAGCTTCTACTTTTAAAAATCCACCTTTCCAGAAATAAGTCTCTCACTGTTGCCGCCTGTTACAGACCCCCCTCAGCCCCCAGCTGTGCCCTGGACTCCATATGTGAATTGATTGCCCCCCATCTATCTTCAGAGTTTGTACTGTTAGGTGACTTAAACTGGGATATGCTTAACACCCCGGCTGTCCTTCAATCTAAGATAGATGCACTCAATCTCACACAAATTATCAAGGAACCCACCAGGTACAACCCAAAATCCGTAAACATGGGCACCATTATTGATATCATCTTGACTAACTTGCCCTCCAAATACACCTCCTCTGTTTTCAACCAGGATCTCAGCAATCACTGCCTCATCGCCTGCGTTCGCAATGGGTCAGCGGTCAAACGACCACCCCTTATCACTGTCAAACGCTCCCTAAAACACTTTTGCGAGCAGGCCTTTCTATTCGATCTGGCCCAGGTATCCTGGAAGGATATTGACCTCATCCCGTCAGTAGAGGACGCCTGGTTGTTCTTTAAAAGTGCTTTCCTCACCATCCTAAATAAGCATGCCCCTTTCAAAAAACGTAGAACTAAGAATAGATATAGCCCTTGGTTCACCCCAGACTTGACTGCACTAGACCAACACAAAAACATCCTGTGGCGCACTGCATTAGCATCGAATAGCCCCCGCGATATGCAGCTATTCAGGGAAGTCAGGAACAAGTACACACAGTCAGTTAGAATAGCAAAGGCCAGCTTTTTTCAAACAGAAATTTGCTTCCTGTAGTACTAACTCCAAAATGTTCTGGGACACTGTAAAGTCCATGGAGAAAAAGAGCACCTCCTCCCAGTTGCCCACTGCATTGAAGCTCGGAAACACTGTTACCACCGATAAATCCACGATTATCAAAAATTTCAATAAGCATTTTGCTACGGCTGGCCATGCTTTCCACCTGGCTACCCCTATCCCGGCCAACAGCTCTGTACCCCCGGCAGCTACTTGCCCAAGCCCCCCCCGCTTCTCCTTCACCCAAATCCAGACGGCTGATGTTCTGAAAGAGCTGCTAAGTCTGGACCCCTACAAATCTGCTGGGCTAGATAATCTGGACCCTCTCTTTCTGAAATTATCAGCCAAAATTGTTGCAACACCTATCACTAGCCTGTTCAACCTCTCTTTCATATCGTCTGAGATCCCCAGAGATTGGAAAGCTGCCGCGGTCATCCCCCTCTTCAAAGGAGGAGACACTCTAGACCCAAACTGTTATAGACCAATATCCATCCTGCCCTGCCTTTCTAAAGTTTTCGAAAGCCAAGTTAACAAACAGATAACTGACCACTTCGAATCCCACCGTAACTTCTCTGCTATGCAATCTGGTTTCCGAGCTGGTCATGGGTGCACCTCAGCTACGCTCAAGGTACTGAACGATATCATAACCGCCATCGATAAAAGACAGTACTGTGCAGCCGTCTTCATCGACCTGGCCAAGGCTTTCGACTCTGTCAATCACCGCATTCTTATTGGCAGACTCAACAGCCTTGGTTTCTCAAGTGACTGCCTTGCCTGGTTCTCTAACTACTTTGCAGACAGGGTTCAGTGTGTCAAATCGGAGGGCCTATTGTCCGATCCTCTGGCAGTCTCTATGGGGGTGCCACATGGTTCAATTCTTGGGCCAACCCTTTTCTCTATATACATCAACGATGTCGCTCTTACTGCTGGTGACTCTGATCCATCTCTACGCAGATGACACCATTCTGTATACATCTGGCCCCTCTTTGGACACTGTGTTTACTAACCTTCAAACAAGCTTCAATGCCATACAACACTCCTTCCGTGGCCTCCAACTGCTCTTAAACGCTAGTAAAACTAAGTGCATGCTTTTCTATCGAACGCTGCCAGCACCCGCCCACCGGACTATCATCACTACTCTCGACGGGTCCGAATTAGAATACGTGGACACCTACAAATACCTAGGCATCTGGTTAGACTGTAAACTCAACTTCCAGACTCACATCAACCATCTCCAATCCAAAATTAAATCCAGAATTGGCTTCCTATTTCGCAACAAAGCCTCCTTCAACACTCTACTTAGCAAATTGGATGTAGTCTATCACAGTGCCATCCGTTTTGTTACCAAAGCCCCATACACTACCCACCACTGCGACCTGTATGCTCTCGTTGGCTGGCCTTCATTATATATTCGTCGCCAAATCCACTGGCTCCAGGTCATCTATAAGTCTTTATTAGGTAAATCCCCGCCCTATCTCAGCTCACTGGTCACTATAGCAACACCCACCCGTAGCATGCGCTCCAGCAGGTATATCTCACTGGTCACCCCCAAAGCCAACACCTCATTTGGCCGCCATTCCTTCCAGTTGCCTGCTGCCAATGACTGGAACGAATTGCAAAAATCACTGAAGCTAGAGGTTCCTATCTCCCTCACTAACTTTAAGCGTCAGCTGTCAAAGCTGCTTATCGATCACTGCACCTGTATATAGCCCTTCTGTAAATAGCCCACACTACTACCCCAGTATCTCTATTTGCACATCATAATTTGCACATCCTTCATTCCTGTGTTAATGATGATAATCTGTAATTTATATCACCACTATAGTCTATTTATTGTCCTACCTCTTAACCTTACTGCATTTTTTCTATTGTGTTTTTGACTATGTTTGTTTACTGTGTAACTCTGTGTTGTTTTTGTCGCACTGCCTTGCTTTGTCTTGGCCAGGTCGCAGTTGCAAATGAGAACTTGTTCTCAACTGACCTACCTGGTTAAATAAAGGTGAAATAAAAAAATAAAAAATAAGAGGTCAGCAGCCAAACGTTTTTGAATAAACATGTTACACACATCTAATCATTTATGTAATACATTTTAATTTTGCAACTTATAAAGCGTTAAAATATGTATTCAATTTACATATTAAAACTAGTGTATGAAATGGCAAATGTAAATGATGTAATTTAATTTTCTTTTTGCACCAAACGTTGCACAAATATAATGGAAATACAGAATGCATTGCCATTTTACATATTGCATTGTCATTTTGCATATTACATTTCAAATTGAATATTGCTACCCATACATAAAAGAATAAGTCTCCTAAAGTGCTATTCACATGTTTTAGTATGTCAGTTTCATTCATTGTAATGTAGAATTAGTGCTCAATGATCAAATCGTGACATGGTTTTAGTGTATAATGTTGTTTTTTGGGCTAGTGTTTCTCAAAGTTATTCTGTGGGAAGTCCCTTGATACCGTTTTAAAGAACACTGCTCTGTATAAAAGGAAACGCATGTGATAAGTCTGTGGTTGCTCAACACCGCCGTCATTTCCAGCAGCAGCGCTGTTATGCCGCGTTCAAAACGACGAGGTAAAAGAAACCACGAGAAAGAATACGAGGCAGAATTGTCCAAATCTAATATAGGTAGCTATGTTTTATTATTGCATTGTGCGTGGTGTTATCAATGGATATCTACTGTTTGGCCTTGGCTTTGTTAGCAAGAAGCTAACGGAGTCATTGTATCAGTGGTACAGCTAGCTAACGATGCTAACTGATGCTAACGGAGTCATTGTATTAGTGGTACAGCTAGCTAACTGATGCTAACTGATGCTAACGGAGTCATTGTATTAGTGGTACAGCTAGCTAACTGATGCTAACTGATGCTAACGGAGTCATTGTATCAGTGGTACAGCTAGCTAACTGATGCTAACTGATGCTAACGGAGTCATTGTATTAGTGGTACAGCTAGCTAACTGCTGCTAACTGATGCTAACGGAGTCATTGTATTAGTGGTACAGCTAGCTAACTGCTGCTAACTGATGCTAACGGAGTCATTGTATCAGTGGTACAGCTAGCTAACTGATGCTAACTGCTGCTAACGGAGTCATTGTATTAGTGGTACAGCTAGCTAACTGCTGCTAACTGATGCTAACGGAGTCATTGTATTAGTGGTACAGCTAGCTAACTGCTGCTAACTGATGCTAACGGAGTCATTGTATTAGTGGTACAGCTAGCTAACTGATGCTAACTGCTGCTAACGGAGTCATTGTATCAGTGGTACAGCTAGCTAACTGATGCTAACTGCTGCTAACGGAGTCATTGTATTAGTGGTACAGCTAGCTAACTGCTGCTAACGGAGTCATTGTATCAGTGGTACAGCTAGCTAACTGCTGCTAACTGCTGCTAACGGAGTCATTGTATTAGTGGTACAGCTAGCTAACTGCTGCTAACTGATGCTAATGGAGTCATTGTATTAGTGGTACAGCTAGCTAACTGATGCTAACTGATGCTAACGGAGTCATTGTATTAGTGGTACAGCTAGCCCGGATTGCAATAGACTAATGTAGCTTACCAAATTAGTCCGTTTTTACTTGCATCTCCTCAAATTATGAATCCCAGACCCCTCAACAACATAAGTATGAACGCTGTTTAACAGTACATCTACAACTCAATTATCTGATCCTTTGAACCAAATGAACAAATACCACTCCCAAAGAGACCATGTAGCCTATCTGTCCTTCCAGCTAGAAGACGATGGACATGAGAGCTGCTGCAGGTGGAGGATGGATGAGTCATCTTGATTGACATGACCACTGAGTGTTATGGCAATGGTGTCATGACTCCAGTGATATGGATGGTTACCTGGTTACTACATGCAGGTGAGGCGTTTTGCATAGCTTGTCCTCCCTCTGCCTCTTGTACAATATATTTTCTGCAGTAACGCTACGGCTTTAAAATTGTATTAATTGTTACTGTATTTCTTAGGGGTAGTACTTAGTAACGTTCCAGTGTGATTTCTTTGAAATAATAACCTATAATTAATTACAATATGAGTGAAATGCTAGTTATGTTAAAAAGCAGCTTTCCTGTGTTTGAATGATGTGGCCTTACCCCAACAACATAATGGTGGGGGTGTAGGCCTATACTTAAGTTACTTTGAGCAATAAGGCCTGAGTGGGTGTGGTATATTTAAGAAAAAAATGTATTTAACTATGCAAGTCAGTTAAAAACAAATTCTTATTTACAATGGCGGCCTACTGAAATTACAGGACCAACACACCGGATCATCACAGCTAGCTAGCTGCATTCGAGTGACCGATGTTTATAGCTAACCTCCATTGTTTACATGCTACCTATGCTAGCGTAAGCTAGGCTCA
The DNA here is from genome assembly GCA_023634145.1 of Thymallus thymallus. Taxonomy (NCBI): domain Eukaryota; kingdom Metazoa; phylum Chordata; class Actinopteri; order Salmoniformes; family Salmonidae; genus Thymallus; species Thymallus thymallus. The sequence goes on along the minus strand of CM042408.1, from coordinate 2,596,974 downwards.
TCTCCCGGACAGCCGACGTGTGCTAGCTACTCTCCCGGGCTCCAGTACCTTGTCAACCTACCTGGACCTTCCACTGTCGACACGGAACCCCACCGAGCCACCGTGACTGGTCTGCCAACGTAATTGTCCGACGTGGTCTCAACAGGGTTCTCCTCTGCGACGTCGCCGAAGATCCATCTGCTAGCCCCGGCCTGCTAGCACTCTGAACGCTGTGCCTCCTCGCTCGCCTAGTGCAGCGCCCATTGAACAGCTCTCTGGCTCGCCTCTTTGCTGCTCATCGGATCCTATGATTGCTCAGCTTCACAGCTGATGCCTGCAGGACTGTTTGGTTATATGGTATTTCTTTCTGTTTAACTACCAGGCCTCAGGTCCTGTGTGTAGTACATCACTTTTTCTAACTGACCCTCTTTGTCCATTCATCGCCATTACCCGTCGTTGTCTTAGCCCTCTTAATTAACTTTTTTTTTTTTTTATTTATTTTTTTGCCCATTTCTTATTTTCAATATGCCTTGTCTTTTGCGGTTCAGGCTAGCTATTATTGTTTTATTTCACTTTAGAGCCCCCAGTCCTGCTCAACTGGCCTCTGATAGCTCCTTTGTCCCTCCCCCCACACATGCGGAGACCTCACCTGGCTTAACTGGTGTCTCCAGAGATGCTACCTCTCTCTTCATTACCCAACTCCTAGGTTTACCTCCACTGAACTCACATCCTACTATACCCTTGTCTATACATTATGCCCTCAATCTATTCCACCACGCCCAGAAATCTGCTCCTTTTATTCTATGTACCCAACGTACTAGACGTCCAGTTCTTAAAGCCTTTAGCTGAATACTGATTCTATTACTCCTCTGTTCCTCTGGTGATGTAGAGGTAAACCCAGGTCCTGTAACCCACAGTACTACACCTATTCCCCAGGCGCTCTCATTTGTTGATTTCTGTAACCGTAAAAGCCTTGGTTTCATGCATGTTAACATTAGAAGCCTCCTCCCTAAGTTTGATTTATTCACTGCTTTAGCACACTCCGCCAACCCGGATGTCCTAGCTGTGTCTGAATCCTGGCTTAGGAAGGCCACCAAAAATTCGGAAATTTCCATCCCCAACTACACCATTTCCCATCAAGATAGAACTGCCAAAGGAGGCAGAGTTGCAATCTACTGCAGAGATAACCTGCAGAGTTCTGTCATACTGTCCAGGTCTGTGCCCAAACATGTTTGAGCTTCTACTCTTAAATCCACCTTTCCAGAAATAAGTCTCTCACTGTTGCCGCCTGTTACAGACCCCCCTCAGCCCCCAGCTGTGCCCTGGACTCCATATGTGAATTGATTGCCCCCCATCTATCTTCAGAGTTTGTACTGTTAGGTGACTTAAACTGGGATATGCTTAACACCCCGGCTGTCCTTCAATCTAAGATGGATGCACTCAATCTCACACAAATTATCAAGGAACCTACCAGGTACAACCCAAAATCTGTAACCATGGGCACCATTATTGATATCATCTTGACTAACTTGCCCTCCAAATACACCTCCTCTGTTTTCAACCAGGATCTCAGCGATCACTGCCTCATCGCCTGCGTTCGCAATGGGTCAGCGGTCAAACGACCACCCCTTATCACTGTCAAACGCTCCCTAAAACACTTTTGCGAGCAGGCCTTTCTATTCGATCTGGCCCAGGTATCCGGGAAGGATATTGACCTCATCCCGTCAGTAGAGGACGCCTGGTTGTTCTTTAAAAGTGCTTTCCTCACCATCCTAAATAAGCATGCCCCTTTCAAAAAACGTAGAACTAAGAATAGATATAGCCCTTGGTTCACCCCAGACTTGACTGCACTAGACCAACACAAAAACATCCTGTGGCGCACTGCATTAGCATCGAATAGCCCCCGCGATATGCAGCTATTCAGGGAAGTCAGGAACAAGTACACACAGTCAGTTAGAAAAGCAAAGGCCAGCTTTTTCAAACAGAAATTTGCTTCCTGTAGTACTAACTCCAAAAAGTTCTGGTACACTGTAAAGTCCATGGAGAATAAGAGCACCTCCTCCCAGTTGCCCACTGCATTGAGGCTCGGAAACACTGTTACCACCGATAAATCCACGATTATCGAAAATTTCAATAAGCATTTTGCTACGGCTGGCCATGCTTTCCACCTGGCTACCCCTACCCCGGCCAACAGCTCTGTACCCCCGGCAGCTACTTGCCCTAGCCCCCCCGCTTCTCCTAAACCCAAATCCAGACGGCTGATGTTCTGAAAGAGCTGCTAAATCTGGACCCCTACAAATCTGCTGGGCTAGATAATCTGGACCCTCTCTTTCTGAAATTATCAGCCAAAATTGTTGCAACACCTATCACTAGCCTGTTCAACCTCTCTTTCGTATCGTCTGAGATCCCTAGAGATTGGAAAGCTGCCGCGGTCATCCCCCTCTTCAAAGGAGGAGACACTCTAGACCCAAACTGTTATAGACCAATATCCATCCTGCCCTGCCTTTCTAAAGTTTTCGAAAGCCAAGTTAACAAACAGACAACTGACCACATCGAATCCCACCGTACCTTCTCTGCTATGCAATCTGGTTTCCGAGCTGGTCATGGGTGCACCTCAGCTACGCTCAAGGTACTGAACGATATCATAACCGCCATCGATAAAAGACAGTACTGTGCAGCCGTCTTCATCGACCTGGCCAAGGCTTTCGACTCTGTCAATCACCGCATTCTTATTGGCAGACTCAACAGCCTTGGTTTCTCAAGTGACTGCCTTGCCTGGTTCTCTAACTACTTTGCAGACAGAGTTCAGTGTGTCAAATCGGAGGGCCTATTGTCCGATCCTCTGGCAGTCTCTATGGGGGTGCCACAGGGTTCAATTCTTGGGCCAACCCTTTTCTCTATAGACATCAACGATGTCGCTCTCGCTGCTGGTGACTCTCTGATCCATCTCTACGCAGATGACACCATTCTTTATAAATCTGGCCCCTCTTTGGACACTGTGTTTAGTAACCTTCAAACAAGCTTCAATGCCATACAACACTCCTTCCGTGGCCTCCAACTGCTCTTAAACGCTAGTAAAACTAAGTGCATGCTTTTCTATCGAACGCTGCCAGCACCTGCCCACCGGACTATCATCACTACTCTCGACGGGTCCGAATTAGAATACGTGGACACCTACAAATACCTAGGCATCTGGTTAGACTGTAAACTCAACTTCCAGACTCACATCAACCATCTCCAATCCAAAATTAAATCCAGAATTGGCTTCCTATTTCGCAACAAAGCCTCCTTCACTCATGCTGCCAAACATGCCCTTGTAAAACTGACTATCCTACCGATCCTTGATTTCGGCGATGTCATTTACAAACTAGCCTCCAACACTCTACTTAGCAAATTGGATGTAGTCTATCACAGTGCCATCCGTTTTGTCAACAAAGCCCCATACACTACCCATCACTGCGACCTGTATGCTCTCGTTGGCTGGCCTTCATTATATATTCATCGCCAAATCCACTGGCTCCAGGTCATCTATAAGTCTTTATTAGGTAAATCCCCGCCCTATCTCAGCTCACTGGTCACTATAGCAACACCCACCCGTAGCATGCGCTCCAGCAGGTATATCTCGCTGGTCACCCCCAAAGCCAACACCTCCTTTGGCCGCCATTCCTTCCAGTTCGCTGCTGCCAATTACTGGAACGAATTGCAAAAATCTTTGAAGCTAGAGGTTCCTATCTCCCTCAATAACTTTAAGCATCAGCTGTCAAAGCTGCTTATCGATCACTGCACCTGTATATAGCCCTTCTGTAAATAGCCCACACTACTACCTCATCCCCATATTTATTTTTGTTATTTTCACAAATCTTGCACTCCAGTATCTCTATTTGCACATCATAATTTGCACATCCTTCATTCCTGTGTTAATGATGATAATCTCTAATTTATTTCACCACTATGGTCTATTTATTGTCCTACCTCCTAACCTTACTGCATTTTGCACTACATTTTGCACTCTGTATATAGATTTTCTATTGTGTTTTTGACTATGTTTGTTTACTGTGTAACTCTGTGTTGTTTTTGTCGCACTGCTTTGCTTTGTCTTGGCCAGGTCGCAGTTGCAAATGAGAACTTGTTCTCAACTGACCTACTTGGTTAAATAAAGGTTAAATAATTTTTTTTTTTTAAAACCTACAGGATCAGCCCCTGGTATATTTAAGCGATAAGGCCTGAGTGGGTGTGGTATATTTAAGCAATAAGGCCTGAGTGGGTGTGGTATATTTAAGCAATAAGGCCTGAGTGGGTGTGGTATATTTAAGCAATAAGGCCTGAGTGGGTGTGGTATATTTAAGCGATAAGGCCTGAGTGGGTGTGGTATATTTAAGCGATAAGGCCTGAGTGGGTGTGGTATATTTAAGCGATAAGGCCTGAGTGGGTGTGGTATATTTAAGCGATAAGGCCTGAGTGGGTGTGGTATATTTAAGCAATAAGGCCTGAGTGGGTGTGGTATATTTAAGCAATAAGGCCTGAGTGGGTGTGGTATATTTAAGCAATAAGGCCTGAGTGGGTGTGGTATATTTAAGCAATAAGGCCTGAGTGGGTGTGGTATATTTAAGCAATAAGGCCTGAGTGGGTGTGGTATATTTAAGCAATAAGGCCTGAGTGGGTGTGGTATATGGCCAATATACCACGTCTAAGGACTGTTATTGTGCATGATACGAAGTGGAGTGCCTGGATACAGCCGTTTGCCGTGACAAATTGTCCATATATCACAAGCCCCCGACGAGATGCCTTACTGCTATTATAAACTGCTTACCAACGTAATCAGAACAGTAAACAAGCGATTTTGTGTCATAGTATGCAGGTTTTCAGCCAATCAGCATCCAGGACCCAAACTACCCGTTTTATGTTTTTTAGACACCCTAAAGAAAATCTCTTCCTCTTTCTTCTCCTTTCTCAGTTATGTGTGATCTGCCTGCTCCAGTCAATGTGACTCTCTCCTCCAGCCATTTTGTTCACCAGCTGAGATGGGATCCAGGCCCGGGGTCCCCCAGGGATGTGTACTACTGCGTGAGGGTTTTCTCTAGGTATGTGTGTATGATATACAGTAGGTGTGTCATTCTGTATGCGTATCTCTCTCGCTCCCTGATCCTCAGTTGAAAAGCCCAAACTGTCTTCCCTTGATGCTTTTGCTCTTTAAGATATTCAGTACTGTAATCACAACATGTTATAGACCTAATTGAATATAGACTTGTCAGAACATGACTGGGAGTGTCTCCTTGCATATTAGCTCAATGATACACACGTCATACTTTCATACTGTGTCATGTTCGGCCAACAAGCAAACAAATTCTTTCTTTCTTTCATTTATCCCTCTGTTTTGTCCCGTCTGTACTGAAGGTCTTGGGAGGTGGTGGCTGGTTGTGAGCACGTGGAGTCCCCTCTGATGTGTAATCTGACTAAAGCTTTCTCAAGCCGCACTCAAACCTACTACATCCAGGTGTTCGCTGTGTTGGGGAACCAAGTCTCACCCCCGAGCAAAAACGAAGGCTTTATACCCTTCGATGACAGTGAGTGTCAGTGTTTCCTCAGTCACGCCCAAGGAGAGCAGGCCAGTGCTTATCAGGGTTGTGGGGGAAGGAGGGGCCGGGGATGGAGTTCGTAGGGTTAACGTTCAAATATTTTGGAGTTGTATTCAGGAGTCAAATAGAAACACTAGTAGAACTACACATTCTCCATACGTACTTCAGTTTAAAAACACTTTTGGAGAGACTTTAAAACCGCTTGGTTGCACAGCAGCCACTGAGTGCTGTTTGTCCCTCTGTGTGTCCTGTAGCCCACCTGGACCCACCCTTGGTGAGTGTGAGGGCCTGTGGCAGCACTCTGTGTGTGGGCCTGAGGCCTCCTGTGGACGGCCTGTGGGATGTCTACGACAAGTTCCGCTACAAATTCAACATCAGTAGCAGCAGCAAACATGGAGCTACGGTGAGGACAGGAAGAGCCAACCTTTGAACAGAAAGGGGGTTGGGGCTATATGTGTCAATTTGAAATTGAGTGACAGATTCACACACAGTATAACACACAGTACATCATCAGAGATGCTTATTATTTTGTCATGTTCTTATTTCAGTGTTAAATATCTCTTCAGTGTGTTCAAGCATGAGGAAATGGTTTGATTGGTTTCTGTTGTGTGTCCAGTTCCCTGTGGAGAAGGAGTCTCTGAAAGAAGAGATTCTAAAGGACCTGGCTCCAGGCAGAGAGTACTGTGTCTCCGTTCGCATCATAGGGCGTAAGGAGACACTCACCAAGAACCCTTCCTACAGCAATCAAGACTGTGCCTTCACTACTGCCAAGTACTCCGCAGGTACACTGTGGGTGGGTGGGTGTGTGTGCACATATGTGTCCATGCTAGTGGTCTTTCCGTCCTGACTGTCTATCTCTTTCCACAGACACAGAGATCTCATTGGTTTTGTGTTTGCTTGTGTTGTCTGGGCTGGGTACTGCCCTACTCGTCCGCACTGGATTCATCTGTCTGAGACAACCCCTTCCAGAAATACTGGTAAGCTATAGACTGATACTAGCCCTGGTTTCAATCTATCAATAACATATTTTTTATAAAGCCCTTTTTACATCAGCAGTTGTCACAAAGTGCTTTACAGAAACCTAGCCTAAAACCCCAGAGAGAAAGCAATGCAGAGGCACAGAAACTAGGAAAAACTCCCTAGAAGGTAGGGGTTCTCTCCACTAGAAGGCAGGACGTGGTTGGAATACTGGATCAGAAGGGACTGGCCTCCTTAGTGGCGCTGCATCTCGGGGTTAGAGACGTCACTACAGACCCGGGGGTTCGATCCCAGGGTGTGTCGCAGCTGTCCGCGACCGAGAGAACCATGAGGCGGTGCACAATTGACCCAGCGTCGTCCGGGTTAGGGGAGGGTTTGGTCGGCCGGGATATCCTTGTCCCATCGCACTCTAGCGACTCCTGTGGCAGGGCGGGCGCATGCACACTGACTTTGGTTGCCAGTTGTACGGTGTTTCCTCCGAAACATTGGTGTGGCTGGCTTCTGGGTTAAGCGAGTGCGGCTTGGCGGTGTCTCGTATCGGAGGACGCTTGGCTCTCGACCTTTCGCCTCTCCCGACTTTGTCATTATGGGGTATCATTTTTGAATAAGGCTGTAACGTAACAAAATGTGGAAAAGGTCAAGGTGTCTGAATACTTTCCGAAGGCACTTTGGGGGATTAGAAATGATGCCCACAATTACATTGATGGACGCTACAATCTATCTGCAATATTAAAACTGATCTACCCCTAAAAAAGAAAGATATCCCTGCACAACACCGGAAAGAACTGCAGATCACACACACACACACCTACCTATGTGATACATGTGGTTGTACTGTGGTCACAAAGGCTGAAAGGGCGCCGAGTGTTTAGCAGACAGAGACTGAAAACCCCTCTCTTTATCTCATAGTCTGTTTATCGTATACTTTGTATACCTTGACTTTTTCAAGGGGTCTGAATACGTTACAGCCTTATTCTAAAATGTATTTAATTACATTTTTCCCCTCACTCTACACACAATACCCCATAATGACAAAGTAAAAACATGTTTTTGGAAATGTTTACAAATTTATAAAAAAAGGATTCTTCTTTCTTTGTGTGTATAATACTTATAATCATGCTTAATCATGCCTAAACCTTGCTTACATCTGTATACTCATTCTGTTACGTCACTTTACAATCACACAATCCCCCGTAATGACAAAGCGAAAACAGGGTTTTAGACATTTTAGCAAATGTATTAAGAATAAAATACCTTACCTTATTTACATAAGTATTCAGAATCTTTGTTATGACACTTGAAATTGAGCTCAGGTGCATCCTGTTTCCATTGATCATCCTTGAGATGTTTCTACAACTTGATTGGAGTCCACCTGTGGTAAATTCAATTGATTGGACATGATTTGGAAAGGCACACACCTGTCTATATAAGGTCCCACAGTTGACAGTGCATGTCAGAGCAAAAACCAAGCCATGAGGTCGACAAGACAACGCAGGAGTGGCTTTGAGTCAAGCCTCTGACTGTCCTCGAGTGGCCCAGCCTGAGCCCAGACTTGAACTCGATTGAACATGTCTGAAGAGACCGACACTCCCCATCCAACCTGACAGAGGATATGCATAGAAGAATGGGAGAAACTCCCCAAATACAGATGTGCCGAGCTTGTAGCGCTATACCCAAGAAGGCTGTAATCGCTGCCAAAGGTGCTTCAAATTACTGAATAAACGGTCTGAATACTTTATATATTTCAGTTTTTTTTTTTTTTTAAAAGGAACAACTATTTGATTTGTCATTATGGGGTATTGTGTGTAGATTGAGGGGTCTGAATACTTTCTGAATGAACTGCATGTTTTATTAACTTGAATTTGTATGTAACATGATTGCTATTAGTACTTAAATTCTCAAAAAGATGAGGAAAAGGGAACCGTTAATAGTGTGGACATGATTGAAACCACATTCAGTCGTATGCAAAAGTTTGGGCACCCCTGACAATTTCCATGATTTATAAATAATTGGGTGTTTAGATCAGCAATTTCATTTTGATCTATCAAATAACTGATGGACACAGTAATATTTCAGTAGTGAAATGAGGTTTATTGGATTAACAGAAAATGTGCAATATGTATCAAAACTAAATTAGACAGGTGCATAAATTTGGGCCCCAACAGAAAAATCACACCAATATTTAGTAGAGCCTCCTTTTGCTAAAATTACAGCCTCTAGACACTTCTTATAGCCTCTAATGACTGTCTGGATTCTGGATGAAGGTATTTTGGACCATTCCTCCTTACAAAACATCTCCAGTTCAGTTAGGTTTGATGGTTGCCGAGCATGGACAGCCCGCTTCAAATCATCCCACAGATTCTCAATGATATTTAGGTCTGGGGACTGGGATGGCCATTCCATAACATTGTACTTGTTCCTCTGCATAAATGCCCGGGTAGATTTTGAGCAGTGTTTTGGGTCGTTGTCTTGTTGAAATATCCAGCCCCGGCGTAACTTCAACTTTGTGACTGATTCTTCAACATTATTCCCAAGAATCTGCTGATATTGAGTGGAATCCATGCGACCCTCAACTTTAACAAGATTCCCGGCACTGGCCACACAGCCCCACCACATGATGGAACCCCCACCAAATTTTACTGTGGGTAGCAAGTGTTTTTCTTGGAACGCTGTATTCTTTTGCCACCGTGCATAACGCCCCTTGTTATGACCAAATAACTCAATCTTTGTTTCATCAGTCCACAGCACCTTATTCTAAAATGAAGCTGGCTTGTCCAAATGTGCGTTTGTGGCATGTGTGCAGAAAAGGCTTCTTCCGCATCACTCTCCTGTACAGCTTCTCCTTGTGCAAAGTGCGCTGAATTGTTGAACGATGCACAGTGACACCATCTGCAGCAAGTTGATGTTGTAGGTCTTTGGAGGTGGTCTGTGGGCTGTTTTTGACCGCTCTCACCATCCTTCGCCTTTGCCTCTCCGATATTTTACTTGGCCTGCCACTTCTGGCCTTAACAAGAACTGTGCCTGTGGTCTTCCATTTCCTCACTATGTTCCTCACAGTGGACACTGACAGCTTACATCTCTGCGATAGCTTTTTGTAGCCTTCCCCTAAACCATAATGTTGAACAATTTTTGTTTTCAGGTCATTTGAGAGTTGTTTTGAGGCCCCCATGTTTCCACTCTTCAGAGGAGAGTCAAAAAGAACAACAACTTGCAATTGGCCACCTTAAATACCTTTTCTCATGATTGGATGCACTTGTCTATGAAGTTCAAGGCTTAAGGAGCTCACCAAACCAATTGTGTGTTCCAATTAATCAGTGCTAAGTAGTTACAGGTATTCAAATCAACAGAATGACAAGGGTGCCCACATTTTTGCATAGCCTATTTTCACACCTGATTTTAATTTCATACAACTTAATATTGCTACACTAAAAATCTTTGTCTGGACAATACCCCAGTACTCAGCTTTTATTAGAAAATGAATGGGATGCCACTGTGATCATTTTCTGTGACGACAGAGTAAATTATTATGCAGCCTCAGAGGGGTGCCCAAACTTTTTCATACGACTGTAGCTGAATCAACATGAATGTGTCCTACAGGGAAGTGATTTATGCTGCGTTCAAAACAACTGGGAACTCTGGGAGAAAACAAGCTCCGGCTGGGAAAAATCGATTTGAACGGTCATCCAACTCAGGAACTCGGGCCTCTTTCTAGAGCTCTGACTTTCCGACCTAAAGATCACTAACGTCATGATTTGACCTCGTATTTTTCTGAGTTCCCAGATGTTTTGAACGCTGCATTAAAACGACAGCGGAATCAACATGAATGTGTCGTACTGCTGTTTCCCATCCGCTCACTATTTGATAGGTTCTGTCGTACTGCTGTTTCCCATCCGCTCACTATTTGGTAGGTTCTGTCGTACTGCTGTTTCCCATCCGCTCACTATTTGGTAGGTTCTGTCGTACTGCTGTTTCCCATCCGCTCACTATTTGATAGGTTCTGTCGTACTGCTGTTTCCCATCCGCTCACTATTTGGTAGGTTCTGTCGTACTGCTGTTGACCACAGCAGTGCTTTAGTATTTAAGAGGTGCAACGCTCTGTTGATTTAAGAGGTTTGTTTTGTAAATGTTTTCAACTTTGACATTTGGGTAGTTTTTTATTCTGTAATAAGTGAGTGACTACACACCTCCTAACCTGACGGATGATCTCTGCCTCTTCTCTGCAGAGGTTAATACAACACATGGATAACCTACATCCAGTGCCCTATGTTGAACTATTTTCCTCAATGCACGGAGTGCTACCATCGTCCCCTTCAGGAAGCACTGGGAAGGACGGAGAGATTGAGGGAGAGAGTGAGGAAGAAAGTGAGGCCGAGACGGAGGGGGAGAGAAGCAGTGAGGGAGGACAAGGATACAAGACACGAGGGATCACTGCCCGTCTGACCTATCATAACCCCCTCTCCTCCTCCTCCTCCTCCTCTTCCTCTAGAACAGAGGTGTTCCCACACTCTCCGACATATCCCACAGACATTCAGACCACCGCTGAGTCCAACCATCCTCACGTTCCTCTCTTCATAACCAGCGATCAACAGCCTGAATCTCTGCTCAGACCTGACTGCCTCTCAATGTCCCTATCAAACAACCATCCACGGTCTAGACCCTCACAAACCAGTCAGCTTCCAGAGCCAGCTCAGTGTGTCTCACGGATACAGGACTTTAGCATCAGTCTCTCCTCAGAGAGAGACACAGGGAATGTAGAGGGATTCCATCCAGAGGAGGAGGAGGGGAGCTGCCTGGGTGTCAACCTGCTGTCTGTAACCCTAGGTAGGCATGAGGAGTTGAAGAGGCAGAGAGAGATGATGGAACCAGAAACTCTATCTCTGGGGGAGTTCCTGCCCTCTGACACAGAGTGTTGGGCCACAGAGCCTGTCGCAACACAGACACACACTGCTACCTCTGAGGTTGAGGAGGAGGAAGATGAGGAGTATTCTGATTATATGAGGCGATGAGAGAAGTAATTTGTTACACAATTAACCAACTATCCAGTTATCCAACTAATCCTTTCCTTTTTTTGAAAGGAGTTTTTTTTTTACGTATTAATGAAAGCCATATGGTGCCACCTAGTGGACATTCAGTGTACTCTTCTGGCCTAAATATCAGTCTTTACCTGAACTAGGTATCGCCACCATATTGCTTTGACTTCTGTATTTTCAGACCAGTTTAAATTTAAAAGAGAAGAACCAATGTATTTCCCTGGCTACCCAAACTCCTTGCTCCAGCCATACGCTACGCCCATGCACGTTAGTTTCTTCTCCGCGATGAGTCTGGATCCGAGTACCCCTCCAACGATTTCTAGATAGATACTTTATTTATCCCCCGGGGGGGAAATTTCTTTGTCAAGCAGCTACAACAATTCTAGAATGCAAACACATTCTAACCGTTCTGATTGGTCCAAGAAACCAATGGGTTGGGCCAGAGCCAAAACAAACGTGGGTAAAGCAGTAGGTTTAAGTACTTTGGGGTTATATTATCGATGTTCACAGACAGCATTAGTACTAAATCAAATCAAAGTTTATTTGTCACGTGCGCCGAATACAACAGGTGTAGACCTTACAGTGGAATGCTTACTAACAAGCCCTTAACCAACAATACAACAGGTGTAGACCTTACAGTGAAATGCTTACTAACAAGCCCTTAACCAACAATACAACAGGTGTAGACCTTACAGTGAAATGCTTACTAACAAGCCCTTAACCAACAATACAACAGGTGTAGACCTTACAGTGAAATAATAAATAAGTATTAGGTAAACAACAGATAAATAAAGAAATAAAAAACAGTAAACAATAACAGTAGCGAGGCTATATATACAGGGGTACCAGTACAGAGTCAATGTGAGGAGGCTATATACAGGTGGTACTGGTACAGAGTCAATGTGAGGAGGCTATATACAGGGGTACCAGTACAGAGTCAATGTGAGGAGGCTATATACAGGGGTACCAGTACAGAGTCAATGTGAGGAGGCTATATACAGGTGGTACCAGTACAGAGTCAATGTGAGGAGGCTATATACAGGTGGTACCAGTACAGAGTCAATGTGAGGAGGCTATATACAGGGGTACCAGTACAGAGTCAATGTGAGGAGGCTATATACAGGTGGTACCAGTACAGAGTCAATGTGAGGAGGCTATATACAGGGGTACCAGTACAGAGTCAATGTGAGGAGGCTATATACAGGGGTACCAGTACAGAGTCAATGTGAGGAGGCTATATACAGGGGTACCAGTACAGAGTCAATGTGAGGAGGCTATATACAGGAGGTACCAGTACAGAGTCAATGTGAGGAGGCTATATACAGGTGGTACCAGTACAGAGTCAATGTGAGGAGGCTATATACTGGTGGTACCAGTACAGAGTCAATGTGAGGAGGCTATATACAGGTGGTACCAGTACAGAGTCAATGTGAGGAGGCTATATACAGGTGGTACCAGTACAGAGTCAATGTGAGGAGGCTATATACAGGTGGTACCAGTACAGAGTCAATGTGAGGAGGCTATATACAGGGGTACCAGTACAGAGTCAATGTGAGGAGGCTATATACAGGTGGTACCAGTACAGAGTCAATGTGAGGAGGCTATATACAGGGGTACCAGTACAGAGTCAATGTGAGGAGGCTATATACAGGTGGTACCAGTACAGAGTCAATGTGAGGAGGCTATATACAGGTGGTACCGGTACAGAGTCAATGTGAGGAGGCTATATACAGGTGGTACCGGTACAGAGTCAATGTGAGGAGGCTATATACAGGGGTATCAGTACAGAGTCAATGTGAGGAGGCTATATACAGGTGGTACCAGTACAGAGTCAATGTGAGGAGGCTATATACAGGTGGTACCGGTACAGAGTCAATGTGAGGAGGCTATATACAGGTGGTACCAGTACAGAGTCAATGTGAGGAGGCTATATACAGGTGGTACCGGTACAGAGTCAATGTGAGGAGGCTATATACAGGTGGTACCAGTACAGAGTCAATGTGAGGAGGCTATATACAGGTGGTACCAGTACAGAGTCAATGTGAGGAGGCTATATACAGGTGGTACCAGTACAGAGTCAATGTGCGGGGGCACCTAATTGAGGTAATATGTACATGTAGGTATAGTTAAAGTGACTATACATAGATGATACTACTGGCTAATACTAACTGACAAACGTTAAGGGCATCATTGTTCAAGCTATACAATACAGTATTCTGTACTTAGTTTAAGGTCAACATACCTTTTAGTGTTTATGAAATCCTCGTCGTACCTTCTTTACTTGCTTTTTGCTATACTGTAGAAAACATTTAATCAAACGTTACATATTCAGGAAAAAATGTCATTTTGAATTGTGTATTATAACAATTCTGTAATCAATGCAAAGAGATTCTGTTTATTGTTAAAATGTAATTAATAATACAAACATTTTGTAATGAATCTTGAAGACCATTTTTTATACTTTTTTAATGTAATAAAATATTTTTCTATATCATCTTAACATTTGGTTTGTTTGTTGTAAACACAGTTAAGAAACTATTCAGTACAACATTAGAAGCTATATGTTCATGCCAGATATGTAAACTACAGAAATGCAATTAATACGACATACACTTCAAATATTACAGCAAAATGAACAGCAAAGAAATACACTGTCTACAAAACATTAGGAACACCTTCCTAACATTGAGTTGCATCCCTCAGAACAGCATTAATTAGTTGTGGCATGGAACGCGTTCTACATGGAGGCTGGCCCATGTTGACTCCAATGCTTCCTGCAGTTGTGTCAAGTTGGCTGGATGTCCTTTGGGTGGTCGGCCATTCTTAATACAGAGGAAACTATTGAGTGTGAAAAACCGTGTTGTAGTTCTTGACACTCAAACCGGTGTGCCTGGCACCTAATACCAGTTTAAAGGTACTTAAAATATTTAGTCTTGCCTATTGACCCTCTGAATGGCACACACACAATCCATGTCTCAATTCTCTCAAGGCTTACAAATCCATTAACCTGTCTCCTCCCCTTCATCTACACTAATTGAAGTGGATTTAACAGGTGACATCAATAAGGGATCATAGCTTTAACCTGGATTCACCTGGTCAGTCTATGTCATGGGACGATCAGCTTCTATTATCTACAGTATGGTATCTTCATTCTTTATATTCTCTGAAACATTTTCTTGATGTGTTTGATGTGTGTATTATCTCTGGTACTAATATTTTGCTCTGCTAAAATATCTTTGTCTCTCTGCCTGTCCTGTTTAATACCTGTGTCTCTGGCTGTCCTGTTTAATACCTGTCTCTCTGCCTGTCCTGTTTAATACCTGTCTCTCTGCCTGTCCTGTTTAATACCTGTCTCTCTGCCTGTCCTGTTTAATACCTGTCTCTCTGCCTGTCCTGTTTAATACCTGCCTCTCTGCCTGTCCTGTTTAATACCCGTCTCTCTGCCTGTCCTGTTTAATACCCGTCTCTCTGGCTGTCCTGTTTAATACCCGTCTCTCAGGCTGTCCTGTTTAATACCTGTCTCTCTGCCTGTCCTGTTTAATACCTGTCTCTCTGCCTGTCCTGTTTAATACCTGTCCTGTTTAATACCTGTCTCTCTGGCTGTCCTGTTTAATACCTGTCTCTCTGGCTGTCCTGTTTAATACCTGTCTCTCTGGCTGTCCTGTTTAATACCTGTCTCTCTGGCTGTCCTGTTTAATACCTGTCTCTCTGGCTGTCCTGTTTAATACCCGTCTCTCTGGCTGTCCTGTTTAATACCCGTCTCTCTGGCTGTCCTGTTTAATACCCGTCTCTCTGGCTGTCCTGTTTAATACCCGTCTCTCTGGCTGTCCTGTTTAATACCCGTCTCTCTGGCTGTCCTGTTTAATACCCGTCTCTCTGGCTGTCCTGTCCTGTTTAATACCCGTCTCTCTGGCTGTCCTGTCCTGTTTAATACCCGTCTCTCTGGCTGTCTGTCCTGTTTAATACCCGTCTCTCTGGCTGTCCTGTCCTGTTTAATACCCGTCTCTCTGGCTGTCCTGTTTAATTTAGTTTTTCTACATGAGCATTTCATAGGAGTTCTTGCAGTGCACCAGTATGGGTATGAAAGTGTCATAACAGGTACTGTTAAGTCAGAGGTTGGGTAAAGTACAGTGTATGATTAGACTCTTTAATGGGCTATGGTGATCCGCTAACAGGTGCCATGTCATTCCTTTACCCCTGACCTGAGAGGTGGCCACTCATTTTCTTTCCCATGTCTCTCTGTCTCTCTCCACAGCCACCCAAGGCCCTCCCAGTGTGAGTTTAAAGAGATCTGCAACCTTTAACACTACTTACTGGAAGGAGGGCCAAGGGGAGAGGGTATGGTGGCCATTTTACTTTTCATCTGGGATTATACAGTTTGCCTGATCTTTCACATCTGATAGTTAACCAACATATTTCATATTGACAGTAGCCAATACGGAGTATGAGATACAGGTTTAGGATCTGAGCACATCAACTACTTTCCCCCACTAGCATCATTTCCGTCTTCAACACTCACCGCCTGTCTGGAGGAGATAAAGGTGTGGATGAAACAAAACTTCCTCCAGTTAAACAGCTCCAAAACAATTGCAATTCTTGTTGGCACCCCACATCAAACCCAGTCTTCCTCCATAACTGGTATAACTATCTCTGGTCATGACATTCCCCTCTCCACAACTGTCACCAATCTTGGTGTAAGATTTGACCCACAACTCACCTTCGAAGCCCATATCAAAAACCTCTGCAAGATTTCATTCTACCATCTCAGAAATATTGCAAAACTCCGTTCCACACTCACCTTAGCAGATGCTGAAATACTGGTCCACGCCTTTATCTCCTCCAGACTGGACTACTGTAATGCACTTCTCATCGGGATCCCTAACAAAAGCCTGCAGAGACTGCAGTATGTTCAGAATAGTGCTGCAAGGATCTTGATGAGAGTGCGAAAATACGACCACATCACACCTATTCTTCATTCACTTCACTGGCTTCCTGTTTCTGCCAGGATTGAATATAAGGTCTCCTTTCTTACCCACCAGTGCATCTATGGAAATGCCCCCCCCCCCCCCCCCTATCTGAAAGAACTTCTCACTCCTCTAACTACAACTCCATCTCTCCGTTCAACCAACTCAAACCGCCTCCTTCTCCCCAAGACTAAGCTCAGCACCATCTGTTCTGCTGCTCCTCGTATCTGGAATGCCCTCCCCGACCATCTGAGGGCGCCTCAAACTATTGAGACTTTTAAAAAGGGACTAAAAACATATATTTTTAGGAGAACTTATGACTTTTAACTAATATGTCTATTTGTACTTTATATAGATTTTTTTTTTTTACCATGTTTTTATGATCTTAACTGTAGCACTTTGAGATTTGATCCAAATGTAAAGTGCATTACAAATAAAATGTATTATTATTACTAGCTGTGGTGGTGATAATCTTTGTAGCAGATCTGGCATTGAGTACAGTTACATGCACACAATAATGGGATTATTGTGGATAGATTCATATAATAGTTTGATTTAAACGTTTACATGCTTTGCAAGAAGAATGATTTTCTTCATAACCTTTGGACACATCTGAAATCAGGCGACCTGACGGCACTGATAAATGCAGAAAATCACCAATCAAAATAAACGTTTTACCACAGCAACCATGTTATTTTTGGAAAGCATATTTGATTCTGAGTTCGGAAATATGAGGTTTGGCTAACACTTCATTTTAAGAGGTCCTTATTTGAGTGTGTATGATTACACTTTAACAAGTATTGTAATTAACTGTAACAACCAATAGTTACACTGTATTAACAACATGTAATAAGTGTGGCCTGGTGTAACAATGAATGCTTGTTACAAATGGGCAGGTTTCCACTACATATTCTCAGATGCATCTGATTCAGTAACAACTGTCCCAAACGTTGTGACACCTCGTGGATGCGCTGGGTGTCCAAGTGATTTTATCCAATAGGCTCTAATTAATGTTCGAAATAACAGCGTTTTTTTTTTTACTGCAGTACTTCTGTAGTGTAACTTTGGAAATATATTTACTGAGAAAAATGGTGACGTGTTCAATACTTATTTCACCCGCTGTATATATACACACACACACACACACACACACACACAGTATATCTATATAGACACAGTGTATATATACATACAATACCAGTCAAAAGTTTGGACACGCCTTCTCATTAAAGGGTTTTTCTTTTTTTTTTTACATTGTAGAATAATAGTGAAGACATCAAAACTGAAATAACACATATGGAATCATATAGTAACCAAAAAAGTGTTAAACAAATCAAAATATATTTTATATTTAAGATTCTTCAAAGTAGCCACCCTTTGCCTTGATGACAGCTTTAAACACTCATGGCATTCTCTCAACCAGCTTCATGAGGTAGTCACCTGGAATGCATTCCAATTAACAGGTGTGCCTTGTTAAGTTAATTTGTGGATATATTTTGATTTGTTTAACTTTATTTTGGTTACTACATGATTCATGATTTCATAGTTTTGATGTCTTCACTACCATGTAGAAAATATTACAAATAAAGTAAAACCCTGAAATGAGTAGGTTCAGAGCCGACCCTTGGCATAAGAGATAAGGGGTTGCTTAGGGCCCCCAGCCGCTAGAGGGCCCCCAACTCCCCCAATTTGCTTTAAAACCACAACATTTTCTATATGCCTCATCGCAAAATGGAGAGAATTACAGGAAATGTAAAAAATAATTTAATAAAATCTCTCTGCTGTCAAACGTTTTACACGCAAGGTGGCGGGGCCGAAAACCAAATCTCGCTTAGGGCCCCCAAATAGCTAAGGCCGGCACTGAGTAGGTGTCCAAACTTTTTACGTGTGTGTGTGTGTGTGTGTGTGTGTACTTATATACAGTCGTGGCCAAAGGTTTTGAGAATGACACAAGTATTGGTCTCCACAAAGTTTGCTGCCTCAGTGTTGATGATGGCAATTTGCATATACTCCAGAATGTCATGAAGAGTGATCAGATGAATTGCAATTATTTGCAAAGTCCCTCTTTGCCATGAAAATGAACTTAATCCCAAAATAACATTTCCACTGCATTTCAGCCCTGCCACAAAAGGACCAGCTGCCGTCATGTCAGTGATTGTCTCGTTAACACAGGTGAGAGTGTTGACGAGGACAAGGCTGGAGATCACTCTGTCATGCTGACTGAGTCAGAATAACAGACTGGAACCATGGTTACCTGCAAGGAAACACGTGCCATCATCATTGCTTTGCACAAAAAGGGCTTCACAGGCAAGGCTATTGCTGCTAGTAAGATTGCACCTAAATCAACCATTTATCGGATCATCAAGAACTTCAAGGAGAGAGGTTCAACTGTTGTGAAGAAGGCGTCAGGGCGCCCAAGAAAGTACAGCAAGCGCCAGGACCGTCTCCTAAAGTTGATTCAGCTGCGGGATCAGGGCACCACCAGTGCAGAGCTTGCTCAGGAATGGCAGCAGGCAGGTGTGAGTGCATCTGCATGCACAGTGAGGTGAAGACTTTTGGAGGATGGCCTTGGGTCAATAAGGGCAGAAAAAAAGCCACTTCTCTCCAGGAAAAAACATCAGGGACAGACTGATATTCTGCAAAAGGTACAGGGATTGGACTGCTGAGAACTGGGGTAGAGTCATTTTCTCTGATGAATCCACTTACCGATTGTTTGGGCCGTCCGGAGAAGACAAGGTGAGCGCTACCATCAGTCCTGCGTCATGCCAACAGTAAAGCATCCTCAGACCATTCATGTGTGGGGTTGCTTCTCAGCCAAGGGAGTGGGCTCACTCACAATTCTGCCTAAGAACACAGCCATGAATAAAGAATGGTACCAACACATCCTCCGAGAGCAACTTCTCCCAACCATCCAAGAACAGTTTGGTGACGACCAATGCCTTTTCCAGCATGATGGAGCACCTTGCCATAAGGCAAAAGTGATAACTAAGTGGCTCGGGGAACAAAACATTAACATTTTGGGTCCATGGCCAGGAAACTCCCCAGACCTTAATCCCATTGAGAACTTGTGGTCGATCCTCAAGAGGCGGGTGGACAAACAAAAACCCACAACTTCTGACAAACTCCAAGCATTGATTATGCAAGAATTGCCTGCCATCAGTCAGGATGTGGCCCAGAAGTTAATTGACAGCATGCCAGGGCGGATTGCAGAGGTCGTGAAAAAGAAGGGTCAACACTGCAAATATTGACTCTTTGCATAAACGGAATGTCATTGTCAATGAAAGCCTTTGATACTTATGGAATACTTGTATTTATAATTCAGTGTACCATAGTAACTACTGACATAAAGATCTAAGAACACTGAAGCAGCAAACTTTGGAGACCAATACTTGTGTCATTATGTACACTGGGGGTCAAAAGGTTGGAATATTACTCATTCAAGGGTTTTTCTTTATTTGCACTATTTTTTACATTGTAGAATAATAGTGAAGATTATCAAAACTATGACATAACCCATATGGAATCATGTAGAACCAAAAAAAGTGTTAAATAAATCAATATATATTTGAGATTCTTCAAAGTAGCCACCCTTTGCCTCTGACAGCTTTGCACACTCTTGGCATTCTCTCAACCAGCTTCACCTGGAATGTTTTTCCATCAGTCTTGAAGGAGTTCCCTCATATGCTGAGCACTTGTTAGCTGTTTTTCCTTTACTGCGATCTGACTTATCCCAAACATCTACATTTGGTTTACGTTGGAACCAGAAATCTCAAATTTGGACTCCAGACCAAAGGGCAAATTTTCACCGGTCTAATGTCCATTGCTCGTGTTTCTTGGCCCAAGCAAGTCTCTTCTTATTATTGGTGTCCTTTAGTAGTGGTTTCTTTGCAGCAATTTGACCATGAAGGCCTGATTCACACAGTCTCCTCTGAACAGTTGATGTTGAGATGTGTCTGTTACTTGAACTCTGTGAAGCATTTATTTGGGCTGCAATCTGAGGCTGGTAACTCTAATAAACTTATCCTCTGCAGCAGAGGTATTTCTGAGTCTTCCATTCCTGTGGCGGTGAAATGTTCCATACGCACAAAAAGCTTATTTCTCTCATTGTGTGCACAAATTTGTTTACATCACTGTTAGTGAGCATTTCTCCTTTGCCAAGATAATTCATCCACCTGACAGGTCTGGCATATCAAGAAGCTGATTAAACAGCATTAAATTACACGGGTGCACCTTGTGCTGGGGACATTAAGGCCACTCTAAAATGTGCAGTTTTGTCACATCACAATGCCACAGATGTCTCAAGTTGAGCGAGTGTGCAATTGGCATGCTGACTGCATTTAATTTATTTCTATTGACCAATTTTCATATGATCTGTAACTCAGTAAAATCGTTAATTGTTGCATGTTGAGTTTATATTTTGTAATCCCTGCCAAAAGGTGCTTCAACAAAGTACTGAGTAAACACTTATGTAAAATTTTAGTTTTTTATTTTGTATAAAGTGTACAAAAATTCTACAAACCTGTATTTGCTTTGTCATTTTGATGTATTGTGTGTAGATTGATGAAGGAAAAAACATTTTAATCAATTTTAGAATAAGGCTGTAACGTAACAAAAGGTCTGAATAGCTTCCGAATGTTTAGTTGGGAAATGTGTAGTCACTGTACGAGTGGAGCAATCTGTAATTAAACTTTCATTTTGTTAGAAAACTTACCAGGTTATGCAAAGAGGAAATCTTGCCATGCAAATAGGTGTAATAGCATTTGTGGATGTGCATTTTGTACGATTTGTTGCAATTTGTTTTGGCTAACATTAGCTATGCTAGGGTTCATGTGAAATTAGCATTCTAAGTAGTTGCAAAGTTGCTAATTAGCTAAAATGCTAAAGATATCCATGATGTGATTCAAACATGCAACCTTTGGGTTGCTAGACGTTCGCAATATACGCCCAACCAACCTCCCTCCTTCAGTTTGTCTTAAGTAACCATATCAACCGTAACGTAACATACTCATTTGAGTGTCACAGATTTGAAGCTTAGTGTGTTATCTAATCTAGGCTCATCCTTCTGTCACGTTGACAAGTTCTCTCAAGAATCCGCAGCATTATGCTGCTTTCTGATTCTCATCGTACCATACGTGTGGCAGCGTGTTCACGAGTGAAACTTCCCACCCCAGTGATTAATAAAGACTACACAGGAAATCAGTACAGTGCCAAAAGTTAGTGACTGTGTACATGTATCAGCAAACACTCACAGCCACATGTGGTTGTTACTCACTGATGAATAATACTTTTCCTTCACAGAATGTAAACAGAGGTTACGCGAAATAGAAGTATCAGTTTGCAATAAAACACCTAGGCAAGGGGTATGAGATCCTTTCTTTAATATGAATCCAACTGCATTTGGAAGCAATAGTTTACAGCATGTTCGATATTGCACAGCATGTCCAACAATATAAATGCAACAATATTTTGTGGACACTATTCACCAAGACTACGTTTTAACTTACACAAGGTAACTGTAATGCTACGTCAGACATCAGCTAGGTATGACAAAGCATAGGCAATAAACATTGACATTGGCTGTGGTTATGAGGCTTTGACAGATGCAAGGTACGGTTATTTGTTGGATGCGTTTGTTTTACGTTACTTTTGTCCAAATTATGCTGATAATTTCCTCTTGTTTAACTTCGACAAAATGATGTATTTATAGTGAAAAACCTCTAGGAAGGATTTGTTTCACAGGGGAGTTTCACCTCAGAGAACAAACCCTAAGAAAGAGAGACATCAATAAACCTTCAGGGTTTCAGTGCTTATTTAAGACTCAGGGGTCCAACCAGTAACAGTTGGACCAAAGCACCTTTCAAAACAAAGATGAAGTCAAATAATAAGTTATCAAAGAGAAAACATGACATTTCTTGATTTCAGATTCTATAAGAATCACAAAAGGACTAATTAATGTTTTTAAAAAAAACAACACAGGCACACTCGTCAGATGTGGCAGGGTTCGCAAACCACCACAGATTACAAAGGGAAACACAGCCGCGACCTGCCCAGCGACGTGAGCCTACCAAATGAGCTAAATGCATTTAAGCTCACTTTGAGGCAAGCAACTGAACCATGAATGAGAGCCCCAGTGGTTCCGGACAACTGTATGATCTCACTCTCAAGACCTTCAAACAGGTTAACATTTGCAGACCAAATACCAGGCTGTGTACTCAGTATGCGCTGATTAGATGGCAAATCGCCCCGTAGAACTCACATCTATAGCCATAAAATGCTTTGAAAGGTTGGTCATGGCTCACATCAACACCATCATCCCAGATACCCTGGACCCACTCCTATTTGCAGACCGCCCAAACAGATGATGCAATCTCTTTTGCACTCCATAGTGCTCTCATCCACCTGGACAAAAGGAATACTTATGTAAGAATGCTGTTCATTGACTACAGCTCAGTATTCAACACCATAGTCCACTCCAAGCTCAGGACCCTGGGACCGAACACCTCCCTCTGCAACTGGATCCTGGACTTTGACAGGCCGCCCCCAGGCAGTAAGAGTAGGTACCAACACATCCACCACGCTGACCCTCAACACGGGGGCCCCTCAGGGTGTGTGCTTAGTCCCCTCCTGTACTCCTTGTTCACCCACGACTGTGCGGCCGCGGGAGACGCCAACACCTTTATCAAGTTTGCTGACGACACGACGGTGGTAGGACTCACCATCGACGATCAGGCAGCCTATAGGGAGGAGGTCAGAGACCTGGCAGTGTGTTGCCAAGACAACAACCTCTCCCTCCACGTCAGCAAGATACAAGAGCTGATCGTGGACAAGAGGAAACGGAGGGACGAACACGCCCACATCCACTGGGCGGTTAGTGGAGCAAGTTCCTCTGTGTCCAAATGACTAGGGACTTAACATGGTCCATACACCCACACAATTGTGAAGAGGGCATGACAGAGCCTCTACCCCTAAGTAGGCAGTTTTACAGCTGCACTACTGGGAGCGTCTTGACTGTCTGAATCACCGCTTGGAACAAACACTACAAGGCACCCGACTGCCAGGCGGTACAAAGGGGGGTGAGTACGGTCCAGTACATCACTGGGGCCGAGCTTCCTGCCATCCAGGACCACTATACCTGGCTGTGTCAAGAGGAAGGTTCCAAAAATTGTTTAAGACTCGAGCCACCACAGTGCACCAAGTGTGGAACCAACACGACCCTGAACAGCTTCTAACACCAAGCCATAAGACTACTAAACAAGCTAATCAAATAGCTACCCAGACTACCTGCATTGACTATGTGTGGAGTCTCAGACATACAGTACTTACACTGACAACAGACTCTCTATATATCTATATATGCCCACACAGACACATATCCACATACACAACAAGATTGGTTTTGAAGATGAATGAACCCGAAACATCCCTTTTCAAGAAAATGTCTTGACTGGAAAATAGGTTGATTACGACCACGTGTGTGATTGTAACTGTTGAAATGATACCCTGTTGTTTAAACATGACTAGCTACCCTGTTTTCCCCTGGATTATTTCACACACATCATCGTAGATGGTAATGGACCAACAGTTCCAGAATTCACTGGAAACAGAAAGCATGCCCTTGGCAGTGACCAGCTGAGTCTGAGATGAGATGAGATGGGCACGTTCCAAACTACACTAACCCATGTCAGTCATTACACTGGCCAGAGAAAAGAAAGGTGGACTGGGGTGTTTTTGACATCTTAAAGTCAATGGGCCCCCCCATACCAAATCTGATATTTGGGCCCCCCCATACCAAATCTGATAGTTGGCCCCCCCCCCCCACCTTTAGGCTTGTTTCTACGCACTTAAAAACACACAGCGACATGGGATTCCCAGACCAACCAAGCCAGCTGCTACTGTGACAGTGAACAGATATACTAAAAACAGACATTAATCACATTAATAACATGCCATCCTGTCAGTGCTGCTTAAAGAAAAAATAAGTCATTAGTCCACAGAGTCCCAAACGTTTTTGCATGTCAACAGTCAAGATATTTGACTTTCAAGAAGCAAAGTGTCACTTGCCACATGATGATGTATTTTGTATCATCATGATGATGTGGCAAGTGACACTCTGCTTCTTGAAAGTCCAATATCTTAACTTGACTGTTGATACAGTCCCAACATGTTTTGCATGTTAACAGTGGACTAATGAAAAAATACAGACAGATAGTTTGAGTGGATTTTTCCTTTAAGTTAGGCAGGACAGGTGACGATGCGTCTTTGGTTCTGAGAGACATCATCATCTTCCCAGTGTCCTTTGAGGAGAGGAAGCAAGACAGACTTGAGAGAACATTCTGTGCGACCCTTCTCCTTCCCCACTTTACTAATCTCCAACCATCATTGACAGTCTTTCCATCCAGCTCTCCTCTCTTCATTTCTCCTCAGACGCACACATCCACAACGCTTTCATCGGCCAACTTTCTCCCCATCTTCTCAATCTTGACCCCCTCCAGTGTCTGCCAGGAGTCCACTTCCTGGTCTCTCCTGATTGGCTCCCAACCACTACAACCATGCTGGGCGGAGCCTCCCTCTGAGGAGTATATCCCAGAGTCTCCGCTGCCCTGGGGGCTGTGCCTGCCGCTCTCCTGCTCCAGCTCTGAGGGGGGCGCTGTGAGTGAAGGAGGGATGTGTATCTCCAGCTGCACCACCTCAGAACAGATGGTCAGCTTATCACAGCACAGCTCTGACTCAGCAGTGAGGAGGCGGGGCATGTCAGAGCCGGGGGAGGAGTCACAGAGGTACTGGGGAGGGGAAGAGAGGGTGGGGGGGAAGAAGATAACTTAATTGTCTATTGCTTTATCCCAACCGCCCTTAGACACACAGATACACACACCCACCAACAGAGAGGATGGATGGTAAACCTGGATACTACTGTTGTGAGGCCTACCTCCTGGATGTGTGCAGGCAGCTGGATGGAGGGGTAGAAGGTGTTTTTGAAGACTCTGTAGAACCTGAAGAAGGCGTAGGAGGGAAGCAACACGAGCAGGAAACACACCACCATGGAGACCAGGAAGTACAGGATGATCTGCCAGTACGGGGTGTCACCTGAGGACGAGGACACAGTCACACTTTACAGTGTCCTTATTATTGTGTAAATACTCCTGTAAAATACACACACTCTCTCTGGCATCTCTACAAGGAAACCAATCTCCAAGTGTTTAGTGTGCAGTGTTCATTCCTACCCTCCGTCTGCATACACTGTGGTGCTGTGTATCCGCTTGTCTTGTTGTAGTAGTCGTAGCGAGACTGGACCATGACACAGTACCACGTCCAGGCCTCCAGCTTAGGCAGCGTCAGCAGGTTGTTGCTAGAGTCCAACACTTTAGGCTTCAGACCCTGATAACACAATAAGAACATGTAATAATCAGACAGGGTTGGGATATGCTGCTGTCTTGGACTATCCCCAGCCGTTCCACTTATTTTACCTATTCCAGTGCTAGCACATCGGGTTCCACTGGGGAACTAATCATCAAGCCCTTCATAAGTTAGGGTACTGAATGCGTCACAAATGTGGAAGTGTTTGGGGGTACTCCAGGAGAGGCTTGGGATACCTGTGGATTATAGGGAAATCCTATCTATCTGGTCAGGTGTTACACAAGGACAGAAGAGCTATTTATATTGTTTCACCTGGAGGAGTTTCAGAGAACATGAAACAAGAACTTAGCATCTGAATGAACCTTTCAGAATACAAACCACCAACCAGTTCCCTGCTTAGAAAACCACAGAATACAAACCACCAACCAGTTCCCTACTTAGAAAACCACAGAATACAAACCACCAACCAGTTCCCTACTTAGAAAAACACACTGGGAACACAGGTGTGTTCTATCTTTAGGTTTGTGGTTTAGAGTGTGTTGTTGTAGCTTCTGGTGTTTTATAGCAGTCACAGGGTTACTGAGGGGAGGCCCAGGTTCTAGCAGTCACAGGGTTACTGAGGGGAGGCCCAGGTTCTAGCAGTCACAGGGTTACTGAGGGGAGGCCCAGGTTCTAGCAGTCACAGGGTTACTGAGGGGAGGCCCAGGTTCTAGCAGTCACAGGGTTACTGAGGGGAGGACCAGGTTCTAGTAGTCACAGGGTTACTGAGGGGAGGCCCAGGTTATATCAGTACCCAGTACCTGAGGGTCATCAGAGCGGCTCCAGTATAGGACGTGGTAGTACAGGAAGACAACGTGTTCCTTCATGGAGCCCTGGGTGCTGGTCAGGGGGTCAGAGATGATCACATCCAGCAGGTTCCCCACAGGAGCCAGCTCAACCTTGGACGGCGGGCCCAACAAAGCTAGACAGGGAGAAGAACAGATAAGACCGAAATAACTAAATCATCAATAGTTGCAATACAGCCAACTCCAGAGTCCAGGGAATGATTCTTGGTGAATGACAGATGAACTGTGTGTCTATCTGTGCTAGTCGTGTGTGTTTTATTTAACTAGGTAAAACCCATTCGAGACCTGGCAAGGCGGCAAAACAGGGAAATAGCAGGGTGTACAAAACAATACAAAACAAAAACACACAAGACAAAAGCAGTGTTTGAATACCCATACTAACATACTGTACAGTCATGGCCAAAAGTTGAGAATGACACAAGTATTGGTCTCTTCAAAGTATGCTGCCTCAGTGTTGATGATGGCAATTTGCATATACTCCAGAATGTCATGAAGAGTGATCAGATGAATTGCAATTAATTGCAAAGTCCCTCTTTGCCATGAAAATGAACTTAATCCCCAAAAAACATTTCCACTGCATTTCAGCCCTGCCACAAAAGGACCAGCTGCCATCATGTCAGTGATTGTCTCGTTAACACAGGTGAGAGTGTTGACGAGGACAAGGCTGGAGATCACTCAGTCATGCTGATTGAGTCAGAATAACAGACTGGAAGCTTTAAAAGGAGGGTGGTGCTTGAAATCATTGTTCTTCCTCTGTCAACCATGGTTACCTGCAAGGAAACACGTGCTGTCATCATTGCTTTGCACAAAAAAGGGCTTCACAGGCAAGGATATTGCTGCTGGTAAGATTGCACCTAAATCAACCATTTATCAGATCATCAAGAATTTCAAGGAGAGAGGTTCAATTGTTGTGAAGAAGGTGTCAGGGCGCCCAAGAAAGACCAGCAAGCGCCAGGACCGTCTCCTAAAGTTGATTCAGCTGCGGGATCAGGGCACCACCAGTGCAGAGCTTGCTCAGGAATGGCAGCAGGCAGGTGTGAGTGCATCTGCATGCACAGTGAGGCAAAGACTTTTGGAGGATGGCCTGGTGTCAAGAAGGGCAGCAAAGAAGCCACTTCTCTCCAGGAAAAACATCAGGGACAGACTGATATTCTGCAAAAGGTACAGGGATTGGACTGCTGAGGACTGGGGTAGAGTCATTTTCTCTGATGAATCCCCTTTCCGATTGTTTGGGCCATCCGGAAAACACCTTGTCTGGAGAAGACAAGGTGAGCGGTACCATCAGTCCTGTGTCATGCCAACAGTAAAGCATCCTCAGACCATTCATGTGTGGGGTTGCTTCTCAGCCAAGGGAGTGGGCTCACTCACAATTTTGCCTCAGAACTCAGTCATGAATAAAGAATGGTACCAACACATCCTTCGAGAGCAACTTCTCCCAACCATCCAAGAACAGTTTGGTGACGACCAATGCCTTTTCCAGCATGATGGAGCACCTTGCCATAAGGCAAAAGTGATAACTAAGTGGCTCGGGGAACAAAACATCAACATTTTGGGTCCATGGCCAGGAAACTCCCCAGACCTTAATCCCATTGAGAACTTGTGGTCGATCCTCTAGAGGCGGGTGGACAAACAAAAACCCACAACTTCTGACAAACTCCAAGCACTGATTATGCAAGAATGGCCTGTCACCAGTCAGGATGTGGACCAGAAGTTAATTGACAGCATGCCAGGGCGGATTGCAGAGGTCTTGAAAAAGAAGGGTCAACACTATAAATACATACTCTTTGCATAAACTGAATGTCATTGTCAATGGAATACTTGTAATTATACTTCAGTGTTACCATAGTAACTACTGACAAAGATCTAAGAACACTGAAGCAGCAGACTTTGTGGAGACCAATACTTGTCATTCTCAAAACTTTTGGCCACGACTGTATACTACTAATGAGTATATACTACTAGTTCATGTTAGTATACTGTAAACAAACGGTATCCTTTCAGTTGAGTGTACTAGACTTTCACCAGTTTACCGGAAGTTGATGCTGTTGCTATGCAACCTCTTGCTAGTTTGTTAGCATAACAAATTACTAGCTAGACATCATACGACTTCGGGTGTATTTGTAAATTCAATCTGGAGTGCCAGAGTGAGACCTGTTCTCGGACCGTTCAGAGCACACACTGGACGCTCTGGCCGAGGAAGTTAATTTAGATAGCATAAAGGTTACGTTAGGTAGCTAGCTAGCTAACATATCAGTACATACTGCTGTAATATGCTATGCAGTTCGTAAGGATAGCGTAGCAAACAAATTCGAAAAGTAATGACTTTATTACATTGCTCAACAGTCTCTTAACAGTTGACAAAGATGGTACTTTTTGGAGAAATGTCCTCTGGTCTGATGAAACAAAAAAAGAATTGTTTGGCCATAATGACCATCGTTATGTTTGGAGGAGAAAGGGGGAGACTTGCAAGCTGAAGAACACCATCCCAACCGTGAAGCACGGGGGTGGCAGCATCATGTTGTGGGGGTGCTTTGCTGCAGGAGGGACTGGTGCACTTCACAAAATAGATGGCATCATGAGGAAGGAAAATTATGTGGATATATTGAAGCAACATCTCAAGACATCAGTCAGGAAGACAAAGCTTGGTCGCAAATGGGTCTTCCAAATGGACAATGACCCCAAGCATACTTCCAAAGTTGTAGCAAAATGGCTTAAGGACAACAAAGTCAAGGTATTGGAGTGGCCATCACAAAGCCCTGACCTCAATCCTATAGAACATTTTGTGGGCAGAACTGAAAAAGCGTGTGCGAGCAAGGAGGCCTACAAACCTGACTCAGTTACACCAGTTCTGTCTGGAGGAATGGGACAAAATTCAGCCAACTTATTGTGGGAAGCTTGTGGAAGGCTACCCGAAACATCTGACCCAAGTTAAACAATTTAAAGGCAACGCTACCAAATACTAATTGAGTGTATGTCAACTTCTGACCCACTGGGAATGTGATGAAAGAAATAAAAGCTGAAATAAATAATTCTCTCTACTATTATTCTGACATTTCACATTCTTAAAATTAAGTGGTGATCCTAACTGACCTAAGACAGGGCATTATTACTAAAATGTCAGGAATTGTGAAAAACAGTTTAAATGTATTCGGCTAAGGTGTATGTAAACTTCCGACTTCAACTGTGTGTGTGTATATGTATGTATGTATGTATGTATGTATGTATGTATGTATGTATGTATGTATGTATGTATGTATGTATGTATGTATGTATGTCTCTGCACCAATTATTTTTAAATAAGGGTTAAATTCATCCGGGCCAGACGCTTTCTTAATATCAATAGATTGGAGTTCCTTTACAACTTCTGAAAAGAGGTGTTGGTGAGAGGCTGTATGGGTTGGTGAGAGGCTGTATGGGTTGGTGAGAGGCTGTACGGGTTGGTGAGAGGCTGTACGGGTTGGTGAGAGGCTGTACGGGTTGGTGAGAGGCTGTACGGGTTGGTGAGAGGCTGTACGGGTTGGTGAGAGGCTGTACGGGTTGGTGAGAGGCTGTACGGGTTGGTGAGAGGCTGTACGGGTTGGTGAGAGGCTGTACGGGTTGGTGAGAGGCTGTACGGGTTGGTGAGAGGCTGTACGGGTTGGTGAGAGGCTGTACGGGTTGGTGAGAGGCTGTACGGGTTGGTGAGAGGCTGTACGGGTTGGTGAGAGGCTGTACGGGTTGGTGAGAGGCTGTATGGGTTGGTGAGAGGCTGTATGGGTTGGTTTTTAAATATAGGACTGTTTGCAACTGTGTTTGTTTTCGTGTCATCTTCTCATTTAGTTTATTTTTCATCTGTGCCCAAGTCTGTCTGCCTTCTCCCATTCCTCTCTCACCGTCTATATCAGGGCAGAAGGATTTGTAGACCCAGTGTGAGTGGAGTCCACCTGCGCTGGCTCGGACTCTGAGCACGTACATGCCCAGGTAGTGCAGATTAGAACCTGTGAGGTCACAGCGGGTGGGTGTGGTCTCTTCACACACACGGCTCCAGATCTGATTCTTCTTCATCATCTTGTACTTCCTGTTGGTGAGAGAGGGAGACGGTCAGTGCTGAGAGGCAGTCTTTCCCTAATTACTCATAGTGGTAAAATAAAACAGACGAGTCACTGTTTGGGTGTAGGATGTGAAATATGGTATAGTACGTGGTGGAATACAGTATATTATGTGACATGTAGGAGGGGTGGAAGGGGGAGGCGGTGTCAGCGTAGGTGGTGTCTTACGCCATGTACTCTGCAGTGAAGTTAACAGCGTTGCCTGTGGTCGTCTGGTCCCAGTCCCATGTCAGTATGTACTGTGTGTTCAGGGTGAGCAGAGTCAGGTTCTGAGGTGGAGGCAGCTCTGCAAGCACTGAAACAGAGTGTAAGACAGGCAGACAGGGTCATTAAAATGTTATTCACTGTTTGGTGGCGTGTCGATTACATGTTGTATGATGGGATTTGGATATAATCAACTGAGTCGGCAGCAACTTTAAAGTTAAAATAGCCTATCCAAAAATCTAATAAAATGTTATTGGTCAGAGGTAATATGATCGTTAACTAGCCACAAAGCACTTCATGGTGACAGAAGTGAGTGCTACAGGGCGATAGTAATTTAGTTCAGATACACATTTGCATACTG
The DNA here is from genome assembly GCA_023634145.1 of Thymallus thymallus. NCBI lineage: Eukaryota > Metazoa > Chordata > Actinopteri > Salmoniformes > Salmonidae > Thymallus > Thymallus thymallus. The sequence goes on along the minus strand of CM042408.1, from coordinate 2,565,595 downwards.
TAGTATTTCAACAATACTTCACAGCCAACCACAAATTCACACGTCCTGTGGACAATATGAAATATTCAAAAGAAATCCAATATTTAAATCCCGTGGTGAGAAAGAAACAGTAGGCTAGGAACAATGATTGACCTCACCAGCTAGCCAGTGCTTCTATAGGGCGATTCCACGCCAGCAAGAAATATTTTCGGTATCTCAGAATGTTCTTGCAATTCTCACATAGGAACTTAATTGGGAGGAATGATGTTTAACATGCTTTTAACATTTGTATAAAGTTGCCATTTTATACCTCTTGTAAGACCGTAATGATCTGTAAACCATACATGATACAGTCATCTTGGCATCATTATAACTTCAGTGTACTCAAATATGGAGTATGTCTAGACTCAACATAAAAAATATTTATAATAATATCTCAAAACTACACTGATTCAACTTATTTTTATACGTATTGTTTGTAACCATATACTCTTCTTCAAACACGTAACATTTCCAGAGTGGGCTTTGGTACTTTTAATGATAGGACCTATCTATACATAGAAATTCACATTATAGGTAATTAACCAATCACAGCCCTCCTTTAGGATTGCACCTTCAGCAAGTCACCAGCAGAGGGAGTTACCTTTGAATCCCTTTTCCCCCATGTTGGTGGTGCTCAAACTGTATCATACAGAACTAGCAGAGAGACCACTCTGAAAAGGTGATGTACTTGTAGAGTATAAAAAAATAAATAAAGTGAAAAGCAAGCATTGGTCTGAAGCCCAAAAAGGACATTCCTGAGCACAGTAGCTATGTTGGTCTATTGTACTTCTAACAATGTGTATGCAGGTTGGTTAGGATTCAAACAGCCAGATTCATACTCTTGGAAGAGGTGCTCCGACAATAATGTAATTTGTACCGCATACAAGGTAATGTATTGCATTTGTCCCAGCCAAAAGACATTACCCATTCCACTATCTTTTCAAACTTTTTTTATTTATGAAAGCAAGCTTTGCTTTTATACTTACAACACCATCAGGCTTGATTTAGTGAGCCGTTTTGTCTTGTAGTAATGTTGTGCCTTTATTTTAACAATACATTAATTGAAAAATAAAGATATTTCATAACATCTTCTTTGGTCAGCAGGTTCACAACATAACAACAGGTGGTGGTGGTGGGTTGGACACAGTACGAGAGAGAGAGCCTGTCTGTATTCCTGGTTTCTGTAACCGATAGCATTGAAATAAGCTCAGAATCACTTGTTTTAAACATGGTCCTGTTTTATCAATTGCTGAACAATGGACAGTGCATTACCTCTGTCAAATGACTATTTAGCTTAAAGTTGTGTGTGTGGTTTATCTGTCTCTCTGTGACTGCAATAACTTCAGAACAAAAGTTGACTACAATACAAAGTTGCGAATGTCTTTTCAAATGAGCCAAACAAGCCATGTATAAAAACCTAGATGACTGCATTAAAATAAACAGTAGGCTATAGGCCTATTACATACGACAGAGAATGGTCTAAATATCCCCTCCGGTCGGCGAACCCAAGACCTTCACATCGCAGGGCATTGACGCTAACCGTTAAGCTACAAACCCTGTTATAGATACGTCAAAAAAATTGGCAGTCGGGTGATGACAGCATGCTTTCATTCTAAAAAGGTTGGTTGTTCATTCACGCAGTACTGATTAAACGTTTAGTCATCTTGCTTGGTTAACTTTTTTGTCTTAAACAGTTGATGGGTTTAAAATACTTTAATCATATCTAACCATGCTTGCTAACTTGGTTAGCTATGTGATGGATGCTTCATGTGCAACCCACACCCCTGCTATTTTTTACTTTTGGATGGTGACTTCAGGTTTTTGGAAACACATTGAAAGGTAACAATAACAACATGTAATTGACTGAATTAAAACATAAGGTAAGGCCTATAGCAGGGGTCTTCAACCTTTTTCAGCCCAGGGACCCCTTGGCCGATAGATTAAAAGTTGTAGTGTTTTAAGCCTGGCCGTACACTAACAGTAACTAACATATTTATCACCTCTTTTAACCTATTTTGTACTCAGTTATACAGAACTATTATTGGTTTTTATTATTGGCCATATAATACAATAATTGTAATCCCTTTTTTAACCTATTTATATACTAAATTATTATGTTGATGTTTGAAACTTTTTTGTTTTTTATTATTATTATTAATAATAATAATGAGGTTTACATTTGGGTTTATTTAGCTCATGGGTGACACATAGGCCTACCTTAGTGAGATGACTGGCCCTGGTGGGTAGCACACAGCCTGTCTATTCTGGGGGAGATGGCGGTTGTCAGGCAGAGCACCATGTCATCCTCAGGCTGCAGTCTGGACCGGTATTTGCTCTTCAGGTAGGTGAGGGAGGAAAATCCACTTTCACAAAGATATGTTGTCGCAAAAGGCTCAGCATTGTTTTTGCAGTGAGCTGGGGGAAGTCTTTCTGGCAATAAATCCAGAACTGAATGAGAGGCCTTGACTCATACACATTCTTGTGTGTGCTGTCTGTGGACAGCTCTATCAGCTCATCTTCCTCAGAGGCTGTCAAGTTTGAGCTGTCATATGCTTTGTCTTTGAATGGAAACTTTCGAGTGCCTCCAAGTGTCCAATAATTGCGTGTTTCACGTCAGGCGAAAGCACTGCAGAATCAGCCTTCTATGGAAGCATAGAAAAGTTACCTTCCCTGATTCGCTCTCTCCAGCTCGTTGTTTTCTTCAGAAAGCTTTCCATCTTGTCATACAGCTGAATGGCGTGTGCATTACTGTTCAGTTTGTTCAACTCTGAGAAAATATCCACAAGATATGGCAGTTTAGTGAGCCAGACATGTTCATTGAAATGTGCAGCCAGCTCCGTGCGGTTTTGGCCAGCTAGAAACTCGTGAATAGCTGTGCGTAACTCCAACACACGGGCCAATACTGATCCACGAGAAAGCCATCTGATCTCTGAATGGTACAGGACCGCATCGTGACCCTCTTCCGTAGCGTCGCAGAGCGCAGCAAAGAGGCGCGTTTGCAAGACACTCTTCTTCACCACATTGACAGTCTTCACAACAGTGTCCATAACGTGAGCAAAGTCAGCACTCATTTCTTTGGCAGCGAGAGATTCTCTGTGTAACATGCAGTGAATCCACATAACTTTTGGGACAACTTTTTGATAAGCGCCATCAGTCCACTTTTCTGACCAGCCATAGCGTGCGCACCGTCAGTACGCACCGTCAGTACGCACCGTAACACCACTTTGCCCAGCTTCTCATTTGCTCTGAAAAAGTCATCAATCACTTTCAAAATTTCAGAGCTTGTTGTGCGTTCAGGGAACTTCTTACAAAACAAAAACTCCTCACACATCGTTTTGGTCAACAAAACACACAAATCCCAAGAGCTGTGAGTCTTTGGACATGTCCACAGACTCATCCAACTGTAATGAAAAGGCTTTCAGCTTCTCAATTAACTGCTCCCTCACATCAGATGCCATTTCGCAAACTCGCCGAGCAATCGTTGTGTCTGATAACGGGATAGTCATCAGTTTTTTGGCATATTCATCATTACCAAACATGGTCTTGCACAGATCACTGGCAATATCAAATCAATCAATTGTATAAGTTTTTTTACATTGAGCGATGCGAAGAGCAACTTGATAGGAGGCTTTCAAAGCGAGCTCTCCAACTTTCGCTGATTTCCTCATCATTGTCTGTTGGCCTTGGAGTGACTGCAGACAAGTCTGAAAATATTCCAGCGGTTTATCTTCCAAGTGGCCATGATTAGTCTCCAAGTGTCGTTGCAGCTTTCATGGCTTCATGCCTTCATTTGAGAGTTGCTGCACAAATAACACACATCGGCAATTCAATTCCTTCGCTTTCTTTGAAGGTAAATCCAAACTTTAGGTAGGTTTCTGAATATTTTCGGGACTTCTCTCTCTTACGCTTCCACTTTCCCGCTGGGACAGGTGCCTCTGGAGCAGGTGGAGCCGTGACACTATCGTTTGTGGCCTCAGACGAGGTGGAAGGAGTAACTTTAGCGTTCGGGTTCAGAGCTCAGACCTTTTTGTTACAAAGCAATCCATTGTTATAACAACCTAACTTAGTAGTCAAGTCTATTATTTGCTTTCCAGCTTTTTATTTATTGGCGGCTAAAATTAGCAACGTCTTCTTGTTTTGGCAATCGCCCGTGGTATCATGGGAATCATTTAGTATTTTTTTAAGTAGCTTATTATTGCCTATTAATGCTTGAAATTTACTCAATATTCTTCTCCCCCACCAAAAATAAATCCCCCTGCAGTACCCCCACGGACCCCCGGTTGAAGATCCCTGGCCTAGAACGATGGCAGTTTTCCCAAAGTTAGGTGTATCTAACTGGCTATAATAGCAGATGAGGACGTTCGCTAGCTTATTTGTTTGTGCTCTGATTACACGCAAGTGTCCAGGACAGCAGTTTACACAGATGACCGCCTTCAGCCATAAGGAAATCCTTCTACAGCAAAATATATTGTGCAGTTGGAAAGTATTCAGAACCCTTGACTTTTTCCACATTTTTTTAAGTTACAGCCTTATTCTAAAACATAAGCATTCAGACCCTTTGCTATGAGCTCAGGTGCATCCTGTTTCCATTGATCATCCTTGAGGTGTTTCTACAACTTGATAGGAGTCCACCGGTGGTAAATTAAATTGACTGGACATAATTTGGAAAGGCACACACCAGTCTAGATAAGGTCCCACAGTTGACAGTGCATGTCAGAGCAAAAACCATGCCTTGAGGACATAGGAATTGTCCGTAGACCTCCGAGACAGGACATTGTGTCGAGGCACAGATCTGGGGAAGGATACCAAAAAAAAAAAGTCTGCACCATTGAGGGTCCCCGAAAACACAGTGGCCTCAATCATTCTTAAATGGAAAAAGTTTGGAACCACCAACTCTTCCTAGAGGTGGCCAAACCGAGCAATCAGGGGAGAAGGGCCTTGGTCAGAGCTCCTCTGTGGCGATGGGAGAACCTTCCAGAAGGACATCCATCTATGCAGCACTCCACCAATCAGGCCTTTATGGTAGAGTGGCCAGACGGAAACCACTCCTCAGTAAAAGGCACATGAAAGCCTGCTTGGAGTTTGCCAAAAAACACCTAAAGGACTCTCAGACCATGAGAAACAAGACCATGAGAAAGCAAGATTGAACTCTTTGGCCTGAATGCCAAGCGTCACATCTGGAGGAAACCTGGCACCATCCCTATGGTGAAGCATGGTGGTGGCAGCATCATGCTTTGGGGATGTTTTTCAGCTGCAGACTAGTTAGGATCAAGGTAAAGATGAACGGCGCAAAGTACAGAGAGATCCTTCATGAAAACCTGCTCCAGAGCACTCAGCCCCTCAGACTGGGGCGAAGGTTCACCTTCAAACAGGAAGTCTCCGAGTTGCCCAGCCAGAGCACGGACTTGAACCCGATCAAACATCTCTGGAGAGACCTGAAAATAGCTGTGCAGCGACGCTCCCCATCCAGCCTGACAGAGCTTGAGAGGATGTGCAGAGAAGAATGGGAGAAACTCCCCAAATACAGGTGTGCCAAGCTTGTAGCGTCATACCCAAGAAGACTTGATTGAGGCTGCCATCACTGCCAAAGGTGCTTCAACAAAGTACTGAGTAAAAGGTCTGAATACTTATGTAAATGTGATATTTGACATTGATGTCATATTAGCTTAGATAGGATGGGGATTTTTATTTAACAATTTAACTTCTAACAATGAATACTATAGTTGCGCCAACCGGTTCCAAAAAATATAGGTCTTCAAATTAACAAAATCCCCCAAAAAGGGTTGTTTCTGTTAATGTTTACTTTAGAATCAAGACAGGCTACTCCATATTTTAGAGTACACTATAAGGAGTATAATGACTCCAAGATGTGTATAACGTACGGTTCACAAATCATAGGTTCTAACACGAAGCATGTATAGGTCTAAACAAGGCCTAAAATTGCCACTTTCATCATAATTTCCCAGACTCAAATCGGTTTGCCCCCCCCCCCCCCCACTCCAACTATGCCTTTGGTGGCTAGATGTCAAGATCAAGCTTATTGGTTACAGTAAATACATTCAATCCCCTCCTGGATCAAGATCCCTGTTGCTTAAATTGTTCTATGCGTGACTGACTGGTTATGACGTTTCCTCTAACTCAGCCTTTGCACTCCGAAACCAGTGTTGGAGTCATAAAATATGAGGGTGTGACAGAAAGCTGAATCATCCCAGGTTATAAATAGTCTGACTAAACATTAAAGTACATTGAATATGAAGTATGACACATCAAGATCCAGCAAGTGACCATAAGGAATGTTACAGCATAACTTTACAAACTGTCACTGAAGCACAAACTGCTTTGGAACCATGGATTCAGGGGCCTCAGACTAGGCTGACATCTGCTGACTTCAGTTCCTCTTCCCTGGCCTAACCTCTTCCAAGTCCATGGTGACGGCATTGCGCTGAGACTCAAGATTTTTTCACTTAAAATGTATGCCAAACAAAAAACATTGACTTCAAAGTTCAACAAGCCATAGAACTCTATGCACAAGGACTACTTTTAACATTGTACAGTCGTGGTCAAAAGTTGAGAATGACACAAGTATTGGTCTCCACAAAGTCTGCTGCTTCAGTGTTCTTAGATCTTTATGTCAGTAGTTACTATGGTAACACTGAAGTATAATTACAAGTATTCCATAAGTGTCAAAGGCTTTCATTGACAATGACATTCAGTTTATGCAAAGAGTATGTATTTATAGTGTTGACCCTTCTTTTTCAAGACCTCTGCAATCCGCCCTGGCATGCTGTCAATTAACTTCTGGGCCACATCCTGACTGGTGACAGGCAATTCTTGCATAATCAATGCTTGGAGTTTGTCAGAAGTTGTGGGTTTTTGTTTGTCCACCCGCCTCTTGAGGATCGTTCTCAATGGGATTAAGGTCTGGGGAGTTTCCTGGGCATGGACCCAAAATGTTGAGGTTTTTTATCCCCCGAGCCACTTAGTTATCACTTTTGCCTGTGCAGATGCAAAGTTGGGTAACAGAATTTCAGTAAAATCTCACTTTTTTTTTTAATGTCTCCATGTTTTCAAAAATGATTTCCCATTGTAGTCAATTCAATTCTTCCAGAAATCCCATTAACAATTTGGTAATGGAATTACAAGTTGTAATCACTTAATAATTCATATACAAAATTGATATTAGTAAAAACACTAACACTCATTTTGAGGTAGATAACATGACATCTATCCATCTATGTCTGGAAGTAGCTAGAAAGTTAACTTCCAACCGTTAGGAACCCTCCTCCTCGGCCAGAGCTTCCAGTGGGCGCTATGAACGGTGGGCGCTATGAACGGTGGGCGCTATGAACGGTGGGCGCTATGAACGGTCGATATGAACGGTGGGCGCTATGAACGGTGGGCGCTATGAACGGTGGGCGCTATGAACGATCGATATGAACGGTGGGCGCTATGAACGGTCGATATGAACGGTGGGCGCTATGAACGGTGGGCGCTATGAACGGTGGGCGCTATGAACGATCGATATGAACGGTGGGCGCTATGAACGGTCGATATGAACGGTGGGCGCTATGAACGGTCGATATGAACGGTGGGCGCTATGAACGGTGGGCGCTATGAACGGTCGGCGCTATGAACGGTGGGCGCTCTACACTCTCTGGCACTGAGTGAATTTACGAACACACCCAGTAGATGCCAAGACGTAACAATTGTATCCATATATCCTCGGGGTCAACATCTATTAATGTAGCTCACACACAGGGTCCACCATTAGAATCGGGTGTTTAATAACGCTCAGATCTTACAAATCAAGACGATATAGCCTAGTTCACGTTAGCTTAGTAACGTAGCTAGTAAAACCCACCTCGTCATAAGGACGGTAACGTTAGCCAGCCATTAGAGGAACTAAATACAGCTAAGCGAGCTAGTTACTGTACTTACCATTGGTTATTGGTAAAGTCCAGAGAAGAACGAGTGCAAATCCCACGTTCATTATGAATAATGATGATTTAAGAAGGAATCCACCGGTACGTTTCCCCAAGCTACGGTGGCAGACCGTTCATCTTCCCAAGATAGTTGACTTGGTTCGGGTTCCAGGAACGTCACGGGATAGACTATCCAATAAGGATGCCAACGCAATGCCATATATGGACATGTGTGTATGACGTCGGAACTAGCTTTACTCTCATTGGTCCTAACGATTAGGTTTTTGCATGTAGCTTGTTACACAGCCGTCAAGAGTGTTGCCAACTTAACTTTGTCGCTATTTTAGCGGGTATTCAGACCCCTCTAGCGACAAATTTTCAAAAAAATCGATTAGCGACTTTTTCTGGTGTTATTGGAGACTGACGTGAAAGCACGTGTCGTTCTTACTCGTTCTGCCGTGGGCCCCGGGCCCCGCCCCTGTTCCAAAGCACTCCCAGGCGGCCCAGTCCTCGCGCCCCCACCCCCCTAAAAAAAATAGCCAAGCACTTTGGCTACTCCCCTGCAGAGATAGACAAGATTGTCCAGCAATGGCGTGCCATCCATCTTAGCTTCTGGAGTGAGATTTGGAAGTTCAGGGATGCAGCTGATATCAACCCGTTTCAAGAACTTGCCATGGCTGCTGTGTCTGTGTTGTCCTTGCCACACTCGAATGCTGAAGTCGAGTATTCAGCCAGATGAGTGTGGTAAAAAGCCAACTTAGAAATCGGATGTCCTTGCAGACCCTTAACTCCATCCTGTACATTCGATATGGACTGAAGCTGTCTGGTGAGGCTTGCTATGAGCACCAGCTGCCTGATAATGTTTTGCAGCTTTTTGGCACATCAGCTGCTTACTCATTTAAGTCAGCTCCCTCAGTTGCTGAACCTGCCATAGAGAGCCTTGACCAAAATGACGATGACCCACTCTTTCTGTGAGCCAGCACAGCCTGTGTGTGGAGGGGGGGTCTGGAAAAAACAACAATGAACCTGAATTAGGGCCAGACTAGTTACCATCATTTCCTCACATTGCCATTGACAGTTTTCTATTGTCTTTTTTTGGTCCATTTAGATTGTATACAACAAAATGTAAAAAACGTTCATGTTTTACTGTGACTTGTTGTAGGCTCCTAAGTGGACCATAAGGTTTCTCTTTTGGGTCACTTTTGCCGGTCCCAAGCCCGGATAAAGGAGGAGGGTTGGAATTTTGACATAAAAAAAAACAAGAATCGACAGAAGAAAGTTAATTTGTAGTTCTAAACATATTTAGGATGTTTTTTACTCACTTTTTGTCTCTCCCACAACGTTATTCCTCTCCTACAGCGTCCATCAAAATTACATGCACATGGGAAATTATGCAAAGGTCATTTAGCAACTTCTAGCGACTTTTAGGACAGCCAATAGCTACTTTCCTTACTGAGGAGTTGGCAACACTACGAAGACATGGATGACTTCAACGGATATTCTGAAAAATATAGATAGATAGTTAGATATACTGTATAGCTAGCTACTTAGCTAGTTAGTTTGCAACAACAAAAAATATATTTTTTCAAATCTGAATGCGATGCACACGAGGTCTATTCACAAAACGATCAGCTGGCGATTGTTTAACGGACGCTAGCTATTTATAGCTAGCTAGATGGGTGATGCATATTTAGGGTGTTAAACTGGGCAGAGTGATATGTGGTTTATATTACATTTACCTGCACGTATACCTAACGAATATCCAACCTGAAACTATCTTTACCTCGGTGCTGAATAGCTAGCTTTTCGTTGGCATAACTGAGTAAAATGCTTCAGGAGGGCGGTGACAGAGCTCCTGTGTTTGAGCCTCGTTATGAGCCGAATCAGGTGGAAGCCGAATCAGGTGGAAGCCGAATCAGGTGGAAGCCGAATTAGGTGGAAGCGGTAGGCCTACTCGCTAAGCAAGCAACATGATGTCCTTTCCCACGGGGCAAAAACTGGTTGAATCAATGTTGTTTACGCGTCATTTCAACCAACAAATATACTGTGATGATGTTGATACAACAAGGAAAACTTATTGGATTTACAAAAAGTCAAACGTGAATTTCTTCTTTTTTTTCAACTTTTAACCTAAATCCAATTTTTGGGTTTGATTTCACGTTAGCTGATAACTTAACCAAATGTAAACTAGACATTGAACTTATGTATATACTTATGTATATACCTTTACTGTTTAGCATAATTACCATATAGTCCAGTTAGTGAACAGTTCTAATACAATACAACACAACGACAGTGACGTGTTCTTCATACTGTATGTGTCTAATCTTATTGTGCTGTTTATTCAGAAGCTGGAAGTATTACCCCTGTGGTTTGTTTGACTGTACCCCAGCCCTCACACATTCACCACTGAAGCCACACTGATACCGCAGACTCCTCTCACTTACAATAAGCATGAGGTGCATAGGCCTACCACCACTCAAATGTTAATTCTCCTATTTTTTTTGTCAAGGTAATTCGCTTATAACTCAAAATCAACTTCCGTTAAAGCCAAATCGCTTCAAGACAACTGTGGCCCTGCTTCAGTTTCGGTTAAACGTCCACAGCCATTGGAGGCTCCGGAGTCCTGCCTTCATTCGCTGATCGGACTGTCCGTCAATGTGTTGTCGACACAAGAGGCATAGTGCTGCAAAACAAGAGTACTGCAGCCATAGGATGTAGTCCCATCATTCTGTGACAAACACACACCGAATTTAGGGCTCTATTCAATCACATCCGCTTTAGTTGACATCCACATAGCGGTTGTTTTGACGGTTTCGGAGGTGGAACTGGGTTAGAACTGTCAAATGGCTCCCGGTTTTGTGATACGATGTCTGTTTACGTTTCTACTGTTGTTTAGTGGAAACCTAACCCTTTTCCTAGCCTTAACCTCATCCCCCTAACCTGCTACCTTCATTCACATAAACTGCTGCGTTAGTTATCCTAACCGGACACATTATCCTAACCTGCTATGTAAACAAACCATATCTGCCGACAGATAATCAGTATCACCACCCCTGTTTTAATCTGGTTGAATCTAGGGGTATTATTCAAGCCATATCGCGGTAACTCAGCGATATAACTGAAATGTAAAGATTCTGCATTCACGGTAAACCCTGCATATGTCGACTCAGTCGGAAATTATCTTTACGTTTCTAGCGTGCAATGTCGGTTCCATGATGCAGATTGAAATCACTCTTACCTACCCTGGCAGTCATTCAGAAACAAATCTAAATGTTAGTTATCTTCACTCTGGCTGGATTCCAATAGGAATTACACATCACTTTGCAAACCAGCATAATGTGACTTGCAGGCGTGTTGTGGCCTGTAACGCAGGAGAGCCTTAGTTATGATATATTGTCAAAAAGTTTAATTTTAAAAGCTAACAAGGCTGGTGAACCGTTCATAGACGTTTCTAGGAATAACCTTTCAAAGGTAAAAGGGTTATTGGTAGAACCCTTCATAGAGGTTAGAACCATTTACAGGAGGTTCTATGAAGAACCCTACATAAGGGCTGTATGTAGAAAAGGTTTCTACCTAGAACCAACAAGGGTTCCCCTATCAGGACAAACCGAAGAGCCTACTGTCATTGATAATACAATGATGAGAATCTCTTCTGTAATGATTCCTTCACTGGAGGATGCCATTTTTACTCTGATATTTCATAATACATATTGCCATTGGGTTGTTCCTTTAAATGGGCGTTTCTACTTTGCCTAGGACAAAGTGATTGGATATGAGAAAGGAAGTAGTTTCACACAGATTCTGGGAATTGAAACCTAGGTTAAACTGAAGGTAGTTACTATGTAGTGATCTATAATATTATGTTTGTCATCAAACAAATTAGCCTGATCGACTGAAATGTGTCTGAAATACGTTTTGGCGTTTTGGACTCTCTGTCAAGTCCTCAAACGAGGTAGGCTATTATTCCTAATTTACAGGCGACACTTTTTCATAATGTTTGTAAGTAACGTTATCCAGCTGGTCAGCATTCTAGGACTTTCTTCCTTATCCAGCTAGCATGAAATCAAGAGCATTTTGATCTAACTATAAATGTCTAGAGACATTCCTGATTGTATTAGGAAATAAAAAAAATAGGTAGCTTATACCATCCATTGGGAGGTGTGTTTTTCCTGTAAGTCAGACAGTGAGCATGTTAACTGTTAACTGTATGACTAGAAGTGCTGAATCCTTTGTCTGCAGCATGGTCCGAGGCTGAGCTGTCACCCCCACTAGACGTGCGTGTTGACTCTGCTGTGCATTGGAGCCCAGCCACAGACAGCCCACATATAAAGTACACGGTTCAGTCCTGGATGTGAGTAGGCATAGTATCTGTAGTACATGGGTTACACGTCGTCATTGTTGTTTGATAAACACACGGGCCTATTGTGCTTTCAGAAAGTATTCACACCCCTTTGAATTTTCCCACATTTTCTTGTCTTATAAGTGGGATTAAAATGGATTGTCATTTTTTTTTTGTCAACCATCAACACAAAATACTCTGTCAAAGTGGAATAATTGTACATATTTTATTTATGGAAAATAAAACATTTCGATTAGATAAGTATTCAATCCCCTGAGTCAATACATGTTAGAATCACCTTTGGCAGCGGTTACAACTGTGATTCTTTCTGGGTAAGTCTGGATAAGAGCTTTGCAAACCTGTATTGCACAATGCATGCCCATTATTCTTTGTAAAAGTCTTCAAGCTCTCAAGTTGGTTGTTGATCATGGCTAGACAGACATTTTCAAGTCTTGCCATAGATTTTCTAGTCGATTTAAGTCAAAATTGTAACTACACCACTCAGGAACATTCAATGTCATCTTGGTAAGCAACTCCAATGTATATTTGTCCATGTGGTTTAGGTTATTGTCCTTCTGAAAGGTGGATGTCTCTTCCAGTGTCTGTTGGAAAGCAGACTGAATCAGGTTTTCCTCTAGGACTTTGCCTGTACTCAGCTCTATTCCTTTTCTTTTGATTAAAAAAAAACTCCCTAGTCCTGATCGATGACAAGCATACTCATAACATGATGCAGCCACCACCATGCTTGAAAATATGAAGAGTGGTACTCATTAATGTCTTGTTGGATTTGCCCCCAAACAAAATTATTTGTATTCAGGACAAAAAATTAATTTCTTTTCTACATCCTTTAGTACCTTATTGCAAACAGAATGCATGTTTTGGAATATTTTCTGTTCTGTACAGACTTCCTTCTTTTCACTCTCATTTATGTTAGTATTGTGGAGTAACTACAATGTTATTGATCCATCCTCAGTTTTCTCCTATCACAGCCATTAAACTGGTTTAAAATCACCATTGGCCTCATGGTGCAATCCTTGAGTGGTTTCCTTCCTCTTCGGCAACTGAGTTAGGAAGAGCGCCTGTATCTTCTTAGTGACTGGATGTATTGATACACCATCCAAAGTGTAATTAATAACTTCACCATGCTCAAAGGGATATTCAGTGTCTGCTTTTCTTTTTTTACCCATCTACCAATAGGTGCCCTTCTTTGCGAGGCACTGGAAAACCTGCCGATGTGTCCTTGAGCAAGGCACTTAATCCTGATTTGCTCCAGGGGCTGACCCTGTTGGTAGGCCGTCATTGTAAATAAGAATTTGTTCTTAACTGACTTGCCTAGTTAAATAAAGGTTAAATAAACATTTTTTGTTTGTTTGTTTTGAATTAACTGCTTTACTATGGGACCTTACAGTTAATTGTATGTGTGGGGTACAGAGGTGGGGGAGTCATGGTAAACACCATTATCGCACAAAGAGTTAGTCCATGCAACTTAATATCTGACTTGTTATGCATATTTCTACTCCTGAAGTTATGTAGGCTTGCCATAACAAAGGTTGAATACTTATTGACTCAAGACATTTGAGCTTTTCATTTTTTTATTAATTAGTAAAAGAAAAAGTACATTCCACGTTGATATTATTGTGTGTAGATCAGTGACACAAATCCTACATTTTATCACATTTAAATTCAGGCTGTAACACAATGGAATGTGGAAAAACGTCAAGGGGTGTGAATACTATCTGAAGGCGCTGTATATCGGTGTCAGTTGATCAGCAAAATCTCCTGGCCCCCTAAGGATAGATGTTTTGCTCAGTTATTACACAATTATTTTCTCATCTGAGCCTTCTTTTTAATCCACAGCAGTGGCAGGGAGAAGTGGCACAACATTTCGGGCTGTGTTCAGACAGAGCTCACCACCTGTAATAAAGTGTCCGGACTGGGATGTGTGATGGTGCATGTCTGGGCTCAGGAAGGGAACCGCACATCCAGAGCCGTCCAAGCCTGTAGCCATGGTAACAGTTCATTCCACTTCACTCCTGATAAACTGTAAACTGTACAATTGGATCTGGCCTGTTTCATGTCATGTCCAAGGCCGCCTCTGGTACAGCAGTAGGCCAGCACACTGGTAGCATTGTGGTTTGGGTCGAAAGCTTGAGCAACTGTATTTAAAATCAAGTTATTACCCCCCACCCCTCTCTTTCTGACCCACCCAGCTGATTCTTGCAGCCCTGTAGTCCATTTGACCTCCCAGGCAGGACGGATGATGGTCCAAATGGAGAAGAACAACCGTCTATTTGAGGATTATGGTGACCATTTTCAATACAAGGTCAACTACGGCAGAGATGGGGAGGAGCTCAAAGTGAGTAGAAGCAAGCCAGGTTTTTTTTTTTATGCAGGCTTTTTATCCAGCCCAGCACTGAAACACCTTATTCATCCAAGGTTTGGGCAATTAATTGGTAAGTGATGAGGTGTTTTGGTGCTGGATCAAAGAGGCTGCACAGCCTCCATCTCTCTGGGACTAGGGTTGGTGATCACCGCTGTAGGATGTCAGTGTGATCAAAGATGAGTTGATGTGCCTCTCTCTCTACCCTTGATTTACCAGAGCCATGACTACTTCCGTTCCTCTACGACCATCCAAGGTCTGGATGTGGGCCAGAGTTACTGTGTACAGGTCCAGTATTTCTGTTACAAAGAACCTTTTGGAATCCCCAGCGCTGTACAGTGTGTGTCCATCCCAGAGTCAGGTGAGGCTCATCCAGGCCTTCTCTGTATTAAGTTGACTTGCTGTTACCATTATCCTAGCCTCTAATGATAACACTTCACCTAGGTACTCCTCATACTCTCTCTCTATACACTCAAAGGCCAGTGTCAGTACACCACCTCGTTCACAAATGAATTAAATCATTTGTTTCCCTCATCAATCTATACACAATACCCCATGACATTTTTGCAGGGGAAAAAAAATGTATTGATGAGGGGGGAAAAAAACGATTTAATCCGTTTTAGAATAAGGCTATAACGTAACAAAACGTGGAAAAAGTCAAGGGGTCTGAATACTTTCCGATTGCACTGTAAAGCAGGCAGACAGGCATCGAGGCATTCAGTTACTGTTGGATTGAACGTTACAATGGGAAGAATGAGTGAGCTAAGCGACTTAGAGCGTGGTGTGATCGTCGGTGCCAGGCGCGCCGGATCCAGTATCTCAGAAATGTCCGCCCTCCTGGGCTTTTCACGCACGACAGTGTCTAGGGTTTACAGAGAATGGTGCAAAAAACATCCAGTCAGCGGCAGTCCTGTGGGGAAAACCGTTCTTTGATGAGAGGTCGAAGGAGAATGGTAAGAATCATGCATGCTAACAGACGGGCCACAAACAGGGAAATAACGGCACAGTACAACAGTGGTGTTCAGAACGGCATCTCATCGGTCCTTGTCATGGATGGGCTGTTGCAGCAAACGACCACACCGGGTTCCACTCCTATCAGCTAAACACAAGAAGAAGCGGCTCCAGTGAGCACACATTCACCAACACTGGCCAATTGAGGAGTGGAACATCGCCTGGTCCAGTCAAAAGTTTGGACATCTACTCATTCAAGGGGTTTTATATTTTTACTTATTGTAGAATAATAGTGAAGACATCAAAACGATAAAATAACACATATGGAATCATGTGGTAACCCAAAAAAGTGTTGAACAAATCAAAATATATTTTAGATTCTTCAAAGTAGCCACCCTTTGCCTTGATGACAGCTTTGCACATCAAGCACCCCGACACCATCACACCTCCTCCTCCATGCTTCACGAAGGGAACCACGCATGCGGAGATCATCCGTTCACCTACTCTGCGTCTCACAAAGCCCCGACTGTTGGTACCAAAAATATCATATTTGAACTCATCAGACCAAAGGACAGATTTCCACCGGTCTAATGCCCATTGCTCGTGTTTCTTGGCCCAAGCAAGTCTCTTCTTCTTATTGGTGTCTTTTAGTAGTGGTTTCTTTGTAGCAATTCGACCATGAAGGCCTGATTTTCACGCAGTCTCTTCTGAACAGTTGATGTTGAGATGTGTCTGTTACTTGTGTTTTGGCTGCAATCTGAGGCTGGTAACTCTGATGAACTTATCCTCTGCAGCAGAGGTAACTCTGGGTCTTCCTTTCCTGTGGCGGTCCTCATGAGAGCCAGTTTCATCACAGCTCTTGATGGCTTTTGCAACTGCACTTTGCTTATTTGAGCTGTTCTTGCCATAATATAGACTTGGTCTTTTACCAAATAGGGCTATCTTCTGTATACCAACCCCTACCTTGTCACAACACAACTGATTGGCTGAAACGCATTAAGAAGTTCCACAAATTAACTTTTAACAAAGGACACCTGTTCATTGAAATGCAAAATTTCTAAAAAACAGTTTTTGCTTTGTCATTATTGGGTATTGTGTGTAGATTGATGAGGAAATGTTTGTATTTAATTAATTTTAGAATAATACTAACGTAACAAAATGTGGAAAAAGGGAAGGGGTCTGAATACTTTACGAATGCACCGTATATACAGTATATTTACAGAGCCTTCGGAAAGTATTCACTTTATTACAATTTTTTTTTTTAATTTTTTTTTTTTTAATTACAATCTATTCAGACCCCTTGACTTTTTCTACATTTTGTTACGTTACCGCCGTATTCTAAAATTGATTAAATAAATAAAAATCTCAGCAATCTACACATAATACCCATAAACAAAAAACGGATACCTTATTTACATAAGTATTCAGAGCCTTTGCTATGAGACTCGAAATTGAGCTTGATCCTTGATATGTTTCTGCAACTTGATTTCTGTCCACCTGTGGTAAATTCAATTGATTGGACATGATTTGGAAAGTCACACACCTGTTTCCAAGCAACATCTCAAGACATCAGTCAGGAAGTTAAAGCTTGGTTGCAAATGGGTCTTCCAAATGGACAATGATCCCAAGCATACTTCCAAAGTTGTGGCCAAATGACTTAAGGACAACAAAGTCAAGGTATTGGAGTGGCCATCACAAAGCCCTGACCTCAATACTATAGAACATTTGTGGGCAGAACTGAAAAAGTGTGTGCGAGCAAGGAGGCCAACAAACCTGACTCAGTTACACCAGTTCTGTCTGGAGGAATGGG
This sequence comes from Thymallus thymallus, assembly GCA_023634145.1. Lineage (NCBI taxonomy): Eukaryota > Metazoa > Chordata > Actinopteri > Salmoniformes > Salmonidae > Thymallus > Thymallus thymallus. Next base: position 2,548,169 of record CM042408.1, on the reverse strand, counting down.
CCAAAATTCACCCAATTTATTGTGGGAAGCTTGTGGAAGGCTACCTGAAACGTTTGACCCAAGTTAAACAATTTAAAGGCAATGCTACCAAATACTAATTGAGTGTATGTGAACTTTGACCGACTGGGAATGTGATGAAAGAAATAAAAGCTGAAATAAATAATTCTCTCTACTATTATTCTGACATTTCACATTCTTAAAATAAAGTGGTGATCCTAACTGACCTAAGACAGGGAATTTTTACTAGGCTTAAATGTCAGGAATTGTGAAAAACTGAGTTTAAATGTATTTGGCTAAGGTTTATGTAAACTTCCGACTCTTCTCTGTGTGACGTGTGTTATCTTTCTGTACAGAAATGACACGGCAAACCAGGATTGTGGCGGTCGGTGTGACCCTTACCATCCTGTTGGGTGGCTTGGTAGTGGGCCTTGCATCCTTCATCTACAGGCACCATAAGAATATCAAACAGTTCCTTCAGCCCCAACTACGGATACCAGACCACTATTTTGAGGTACGTCTTTCCACCGAAACAGTAATCATAGATCTGGTCATCAGGGTGCCTGTCAACTAAATGCCCTTTTTATACCCAAGACGACTCAAAGCTTATGCAGACATACCCAAGACGACTCAAAGCTTATGCAGACATACCCAAGACGACTCAAAGCTGATGCAGACATACCCAAGACGACTCAAAGCTGATGCAGACATACCCAAGACGACTCAAAGCTGATGCAGACATACCCAAGACGACTCAAAGCTGATGCAGACATACCCAAGACGACTCAAAGCTGATGCAGACATACCCAAGACGACTCAAAGCTGATGCAGACATACCCAAGACGACTCAAAGCTTATGCAGACATACCCAAGACGACTCAAAGCTGATGCAGACATACCCAAGACGACTCAAAGCTGATGCAGACATACCCAAGACGACTCAAAGCTGATGCAGACATACCCAAGACGACTCAAAGCTTATGCAGACATACCCAAGACGACTCAAAGCTGATGCAGACATACCCAAGACGACTCAAAGCTGATGCAGACATACCCAAGACGACTCAAAGCTGATGCAGACATACCCAAGACGACTCAAAGCTGATGCAGACATACCCAAGACGACTCAAAGCTGATGCAGACATACCCAAGACGACTCTCTAATCGCCACCAAAGTGCTTCTACACAGTACTGACTCAGATGTGTGAATACTTATGCAAATTATATTTCTGTATTTTATTTTCAATACATTTCTAAAAACATGTTTTCACTATGGGGTATTGTGTGTAGATGGGTGAGGGGGAAAAAAACATATTTCACCCATTTTGAATTCAGACTAACACAACAAAATGTGGAATAAGTGAAGGGATGTGAATACTTCCTGAAGGCCCTGTATGTTTACTATAGGAGGGAATACAAATGTAATGACACTAAAATACAGGGAGTTTAGTTTTACTAAAATGGCCTTGTTTGTAAATTTGAAAATAATTACACTAAATCATTATTCAAATGAAACAAATGACAATGTTATTTTAGTCAAATTAATCAGATTAGACAACATTTAAGAGTGACACTGAGTGTGAGGCACCTATCTGTAGTGTGAGGCACCTATCTGTAGTGTGAGGCACCTATCTGTAGTGTGAGGCACCTATCTGTAGTGTGAGGCACCTATCTGTAGTGTGAGGCACCTATCTGTAGTGTGAGGCACCTATCTGTAGTGTGAGGCCGCTTGATGTACAAGTAGCCGCTAACAACTTTCATGATTGGTTTATTTTCCAGTTCCTGTCAGGGGCTTCCCCCAAGCAGGCCCTGTCCCTCACAACCAGTCCCTGTGAAGAACGCCATGATCTCATCTCCTTAGTCTGCCGTGAAGAGGAGCCTGACAGAGAACAGGATTATAACTCACCTAATGGACTGGACTCATTCTTTGGTGTATTGGAGTATTATGAGTGATCCATCAATCCTGTGACTTCAGAGAAGACATGAGCCTTTGGCACTTTTAGATTAACTTGATAGCGTCAGTAAATTAACTATACTAGGCCAACCTACTGGACTGTTGACACTCTGAAGGCCTTGCTTGCATCAGCTACCAACATTATTGTTGATCAAAAGAAAACTATTTTACAATATAGTAGACTTCTGTGGGGATTTTAGTAAGCTCTGCAGCAGAGCGCCAGAGAAAGATGATTGCGTGTGTTTTTAAAAGTGCTTTGCCAAGGTTTTCTGGAAAAGAAAGAAAGTGTCCTTGGGCCAGGACTTAAATGTAGTATTTTTCTTTGTAACATTAACATTAATATTTTTCTGTATTACACATCTGTACACATCACACTATTTCTTACTATAAAAAAATAATGGGATACTTTGGGATACTTTAGGCAATGCTAACTAGCGTTCCATGGGTGTCTGCTAGCAGGTAATTTCACTAAGCAATGAAAGATTCCCTGAGGTGTGTACATGTCTTAAGTGTAAAAGTTGAAAACAAACCGGGACAAGTTATTAACCTCTGCTGAAACTTTATACAAACATTTTCCTCATACTGATTGAATGTATTTTTATTAATATGTTTACCACTGTATTTCTTCTTTTTGCTGTTCGAGGAGGGTCAAAGCTGACATATGGAATTGTTTTAAGATGGTCATACTCAGATCGTTTAGCTATTGCATTTTGAATTTCAGGACCCCTTTATGTATAAAAATAAATAAATATGATAAAATATTGAATTTTGCCTTTACTACTGTAATCCATAGAAAAGCATTGAATAACACATTCATAAATGTCGAAAAAATGTACAAGGAGTAAGGTTTAAGGTTCTGTCCAATATCGAGGATATATAAGAAGGCTCAGGAAATGTTTGTTTTTACACATTTAACCCCATTTATTGGGTAGGCACAAAACTACCTGCATACAGTGCATTCAGACAGTATTCAGACCCCTTGACTTTTTCCACATTTTGTTACGTTACAGCCTTATTCTAAAATGGATTCAATTGTTTTTTCCCCCTCATCAATCCACACTTATACCCAATAATGACAAAGAAAAAACAGGTTTAGAACTTATTGCAATAAAAATATAAAAAAAATATCACATTTACTGTACATACATCAGTATTCAGACCCTTTACTCAGTACTTTGTTGAAGTTCCTTTGGCAGCGATTACATCCTCAAGTCTTCTTCAAATGACGCTACAAGCTTGGCACACCTGTATTTGGGGAGTTTCTCCCATTCTTCTCTGCACAGCTATTTTCAGGTCTCTTCAGAGATGTTCGATAAGTTCGGGCTCTAGCTGGGCCACTCAAGGACATCCAGAGACTTGTCCCGAAATCACTCCTATATTGTCTTGGCTGTGTGCTTAGGGTCGTTGTCCTGTTGGAAGGTGAACCTTTCGCTCTGGAGGAGGTTTTCATCAAGGATCTCTGTACTTTACTCCGTTCATCTTTACCTCGATCCTGACTAGTCTCCCAGTCCCTGCCGCTGAAAAACATCCCCACAGCATGATGCTGCCACCACCATGCTTCACCGTAGGGATGGTATTGGCCAGGTGATGATTTGTGCCTGGTTTCCTCCAGACGTACCGCTTGGTATTCAGGCCAAAGTGTTTCATCAGACCATAGAATCTTGTTTCTAATGGTCTGAGAGTCTTAGGTGCCTTTTGGCAAACACCAAGTGGGCTGTCATGTGCCTTTTACTGAGGAGTGGCATTCGTCTGGCCACTCTACCATAAAGGCCTGATTGGTGGAGTGCTGTAGAGATGGTCGCATGATTATTTAAATACTTATTTAATTAAGGTATTGATTGGACAGTGAAACACACAGGCTCGCACTTGCAGGCGACGTGCAGATGTTTCATTTCTCTCTCATGTCATCATGGCTGAAGCCAGTGCAAATTCCTACTATTTATGTCTTCAGGTTAAACGTGGGAGGTCCCTCATTATAAACAGTCGGTTAACTTCATGGTTATTGCATCATTTTCAGATCTATTAGAAGCGATTAATAGACGATTAATAGAAACAACAATGTAATTGAACCAGAGATCAAGGCGTTCATCAGCTAAGATGCAGTGGAAGCTGATAGTACTTTGGACGACCAAATTTGTCGTAACACAATGTTTACATTGTGAAATGTAATTACGTTTGTTTCATATTACACAGTACTTCCAATGTGTTATTGTGTTACCCTCAAGTGATTCACGATCTCCAATATTATTTATGTAAATACATTAATTGTGTGTGAAATGAATTATGAGAGTAAGTTGACCAAGGTGCAGGTCAACTTATTATGAGAGTACATGCCATCACTGGGAACAAACCCATATATATTTGTCTGCTGTGAAGTCTCAGGATTTGTCAGTCTTTGACTGAAACAGTTCCTGTTTTTGCTGTTGCTCTTATCAGAAAGTGACAGTGTCTTCATATGAACACGGGTTGTCTTGTGAAGGGTGTCGTTATTGTCACGACTGGGTGTGTAAATAGACAGTCTTGGAGAGAAGTGTATTTACGTTCTTGTTTTGTGTAGTTCTTCGTATTATATATGAATTTATTAAATTAATATGTCGAACTACTACTGCGCTGCACCTTGGTCAACTTACTCTCATAATTCATTTCACACACAATTCATGTATTTACATAAATAAATAATCTTGGAGATCGTGAATCACTTGAGGGTAACACAATAACACATTGGAGGTACTGTGTAATATGAAACAAACGTAATTACATTTCACAAAGTGTGAATTTTCCAACTTCCCTAAACATTGTGTTACGACAAACTGTTGAGACAACACATAATGTGGATGAAATGTCATTGCGGACATTTTTTAGACACAATTGTAGGTAGTTGTATAATGTGAGCCAGTATATTACTGTCCATAGGCAGTTGTCTAATGTGAGTGTCACGGTGCATGATTTTAATCCATGACGGCGTAGTGTTACTAATGGTTTTCTTTGAGACTGTGGTCCCAGCTCTCTTCAGGTCATTGACCAGGTCCTGCCGTGTAGTTCTGGGCTGATCCCTGACCTTCCTTATGATCATTGATGCCCCACGAGGTGAGATCTTGCATGGTGCCCCAGACCGAGGGAGATTGACCGTCATCTTGAACTTCTTCCATTTTCTAATAATTGCGCCAACAGTTGTTGCCTTCTCACCAAGCTGCTTGCCTATTGTCCTGTAGCCCATCCCAGCCTTGTGCAGGTCTACAATTTTATCCCTGATGTCCTTACACAGCTCTCTGGTCTTGGCCATTGTGGAGAGGTTGGAGTCTGTTTGATTGAGTGTGTGGACGGGTGTCTTTTATACAGGTAACGAGTTCAATCAGGTGCAGTTAATACAGGTAATGAGTGGAGAACAGGAGGGCTTCTTAAAGAAAAACTAACAGGTCTGTGAGAGCCGGAATTCTTACTGGTTGGTAGGTGATCAAATACTTATGTCATGCAATAAAATGCAAATTAATTACTTAAAAATCATACAATGTGATTTTCTGGATTTTTGTTTTAGATTCCGTCACTCACAGTTGAAGAGTACCTATGATAAAAATTACAGACCTCTACATGCTTTGTAAGTAGGAAAACCTGCAAAATCGGCAGTGTATCAAATACTTGTTCTCCCCACTGTATATATTTTCAGCACAATGGACGGGGCTGTGGTGTGGTCTCATAGCCTACACGTAACATAGTAAATGAAAATACAGGACACTCAAATTAATATGATATATTACATTTGGTATGGTTACACAAGACAGAAGGTTACTTAAAGATGCAATATGCAGAACTTGCTCCGCCCTTTCCTGATTGCTACAACTAATCTCCATTTATGTAACAAAACAAACAGTAATTGTGTAGAGAATCATTGTACTGTCTAAAGTGCTGTGAAATGTATTTTCCATAACCATTTTCAGCTGTTTGAAGCTGTTGTACAAAAACAAAACTTAAGAAAGTGACGCATAGATATAGCGCACATAGAACAGATCTACTGTTTCTTAGACTTGCTTTCACTGAGAATGACAGATCTATAAATCAACATTTATATTTGGTTGGGTCACCCAAAAAGTTACATATTGCAGCGTTAATTTTTTAAGGCAGGAACATATTGTGTGGTTTGCGAGATTCGTAACATATTGTACGTTTGCAAATTCTTAACGTATCATACGAATGGTCATTCGTACCATATCATACTTAAATGAATGCATATCATACGAAACGTAACATATCATACTAAATAGAGTATAGAATATACAGTAAGTACAGAATAATACGAAATGCTCTGAGACTAGGTTGCAGCAGGAGGGCTATGGAAGCCACTGGGCGGTTAGGTATGACTCCTTTTGGGTTTCCATAAAAGGTGTGAAAAATCGCTTCTCATCTCTCATCTCGGTGGTAAACTAAGTTAATAACTTGAAACGCCTCCACTTGTAATGTTTGATATTTTGATTTAAAAGGGCGGGGTTAAGTTTACGGTTGAAGCTGCTTCACTCTTAGCTCGAACCAGCTAATCTGCCAGTGACACGATGGATATCAGAAATTGGCTTTTTGTTTATTTATTTTTATTTAACCTTTATTTACCTAACTAGGAAAGGCAAGTCGGTTAAGAACGAATTCATGTTTACAATGACGGCCTACCTACAGGGTCAGCCCCTGGAGCAAATTAGGGTTAAGTGCCTTGCTCAAGGACACAGACAGGTTTTTCTCACCTTGTCGGCTCGGGTATTCGAACCAGCGACCTTTCGGTTACTGGCCCAGCGCTCTAAACGCTAGTCTACCTTCCGCCCTACTCCACTATTTAAACCAACAAATATCCTACCATCTGATCCTACACCCATCACCCTACTCCACTATTTAAACCAACAAATATCCTACCATCTGATCCTACACCCATCACCCTACTCCACTATTTAAACCAACAAATATCCTACCATCTGATCCTACACCCATCACCCTACTCCACTATTTAAACCAACAAATATCCTACCATCTGATCCTACACCCATCACCCTACTCCACTATTTAAACCAACAAATATCCTACCATCTGATCCTACACCCATCACCCTACTCCACTATTTAAACCAACAAATATCCTACCATCTGATCCTACACCCATCACCCTACTCCACTATTTAAACCAACAAATATCCTACCATCTGATCCTACACCCATCACCCTACTCCACTATTTAAACCAACAAATATCCTACCATCTAACCCTACACCCATCACCCTACTCCACTATTTAAACCAACAAATATCCTACCATCTGATCCTACACCCATCACCCTACTCCACTATTTAAACCAACAAATATCCTACCATCTGATCCTACACCCATCACCCTACTCCACTATTTAAACCAACAAATATCCTACCATCTGATCCTACACCCATCACCCTACTCCACTATTTAAACCAACAAATATCCTACCATCTGATCCTACACCCATCACCCTACTCCACTATTTAAACCAACAAATATCCTACCATCTGATCCTACACCCATCACCCTACTCCACTATTTAAACCAACAAATATCCTACCATCTGATCCTACACCCATCACCCTACTCCACTATTTAAACCAACAAATATCCTACCATCTGATCCTACACCCATCACCCTACTCCACTATTTAAACCAACAAATATCCTACCATCTGATCCTACACCCATCACCCTACTCCACTATTTAACCTATCTAGTCCAACCTCAGGCCAACAGACTGAAAGGACTGGAGACCACCACTCTTGAGAGAAAAACAAGTCATCTCGTCCCAATTTGTTTGGCTCCCTCTGACCAGTAGAAACACAGTTATCACCACTTCTGGTTACCTTCACCAATTATCACCAGACCACTTCTGGTTACCTTCACCAATTATCACCAGACCACTTCTGGTTACCTTCACCAATTATCACCAGACCACTTCTGGTTACCTTCACCAATTATCACCAGACCACTTCTGGTTACCTTCACCAATTATCACCAGACCACTTCTGGTTACCTTCACCAATTATCACCAGACCACTTCTGGTTACCTTCACCAATTATCACCAGACCACTTCTGGTTACCTTCACCAATTATCACCAGACCACTTCTGGTTACCTTCACCAATCATCACCAGACCACTTCAGGTTACCTTCACAAATGATCACTTCAGGTTACCTTCACCAATCATCACCAGACCACTTCAGGTTACCTTCACAAATGATCACTAGACCACTTCAGGTTACCTTCACCAATTATCACCAGACCACTTCAGGTTACCTTCACAAATGATCACTAGACCACTTCAGGTTACCTTCACTGATTCACCCAACAGTTTTCACCCTGAAACCACAAATGGATCAGCCAAAAGGCAAGGGTCCACTTTCTCCAAAAATGTCAGACGCATCTTTATCCTGACCCTCGGTCTCCGATACTTCACCACACCTGCCACGTCCGATAACCCGCCCTCATTGTACACTTTCTACCATTCTTCTTAGAATGACTATATTTTCCCAGACATTTTTACCTGACTTCAGCTCACCTTCCATCCTCTGTATTCTAAGTATATGTCTCCTTATGATAATATTGTACTTCTAACATACATCTCGTTCATGCCCTCAAGGATGCCTTTAACATTCTCTGACGTGTTTTTTTTCTAAATCATGTCCAACCAATTGAACTGACCACAGGACACCAATCAGGTTGTAGTGAAATCAAGGATGATCAAAGGACTTTGGATGCACCTGAGCTCAATTTAGAGTTTAACAGCAAAGGAGTGTAAATTACATATTACATTTTTAACACACTTGAAAAATTCTAAAAACACGTTAACTGTCTTAATAGATAGATAGATAGATAGATAGGTACTTTATTGATCCCCCGGGGGGGAAATTTCATTATCAAGCAGCTACAACAAAAACACAGGGCAGGTGCAAAATGCCACAACGAAAGTACACAAAAGACAGATACACGGTACATGATACATAGAGCGGCAGTATGAAAAAGTATAGAAATACAGGATACCTGGAGTGCAAAAAAAAGCTATAAAAGGACATTGCATAGTATGAGTGGTTGGCTGAATATGTACACTATACATTGGTGGATGTTGGATGGTTAACTATACTATACAGGTTGATGGCAGAGAAATACTTCAGTAGCTAATGCGTATGATATGAGCGAGGGTAATAATAGTTTACTTAATAGACAGACTGGGTAAATGAACAGGTAAGTGAAAATTTTGCATGGTTAAATTAGCTGTACAGTTAGGTATACAGTTATATTTACAGATGAGTGAATACTTGCATGTTTACACAAACTGTACAGGTAAATGACAGGAAGAGATACTTTAATAGCTAAATGTGTGTATGATATCATTGGGGTAATAATAGTAATTCCCTTAAAATACAGTCCTTAGTGCGCAGGGTTTAATTACAGACAACTGCACTTATTGCACATTTGATATACTAAAAGCAATGAGAAAAGGTGCAACTGGCAGGATACTAATATGCATTCCTGAGTGAATGCCTAGGTCCAATAATTACTTACAATATTGCATGTGATATAATATAACAACTGTACATGGGTATGTATATACAGACCTGTATGAATAAGTAGGTCCTGAGTGGATGAGTGCTGACGGAACAGAGTTACTCACGGATGGATGCATAATTGTTAAACTAGGTCCTAGCACCCCAACAGTTCCAGATCTATGTTGCCGACGGCACGGCACCCCGGTGAGGCATTATATAGTCTCATAGCCGCCGGCAGGAAGGACCTCCTGTAGCGCTCTCTGGCACACCGTGGTGGGATCAGTCTGTGACTGAAAGAGCTCCTCTGCGTCATAACCATAGCGTGCAGAGGGTGGGTGACGTTGTCCATGATGGCCAGCAGTTTGGCCAGGATCCGTCTCTCCGCCACCTCCTCTAGAGTGTCAAGGCTCATCCCCAGGACAGAGCTAGCCTTCCTGATCAGCTTATTTACCCGAGAAGCATCACCGGCTTTGATGTTTGCTCCCCAGCACACCACTGCAAAAAAGATGGCACTGGCCAGCACAGACTGGTAGAAGGTATGCAGTAGTTTACTGCACACGTTGAAGGACCTGAGCCTCCTCAGAAAGTAGAGTCGGCTCTGGCCCTTTTTGTACAGGGCCCCGGTGTTACCAGCCCATTCCAGTCTGTTGTCCATATGGACACCCAAGAACTTGTATGACTCAACCATTTCCACATCCATCCCCTTTATAGGGACTGCAGTCAGTTGTGCCTTGGTTCTCCTGAAGTCCACCACCATCTCCTTAGTTTTGCTGATGTTGAGCTGAAGGTGGTTCTGCTCACACCACAACACAAAGTCACTGATTGTGCTCCTGTACTCCTCCTCCTGCCCAACCCTGATGCACCCTACAATAGCAGAGTCATCTGAGAACTTCTGTAGGTGGCATGTCTCAGAGTTATATCTGAAGTCTGAGGTGTAGAGGGTGAACAGGAAGGGGGACAGGACCGTACCCTGGGGGGCCCCTGTGTTGCTAACTGCCCGTTCTGACACACAGCTCTGTAGTCGCACAAATTGTGGCCTACCGGTCAGGTAGTCCGTGACCCAGGAGACTAAGGGTGCTTCCACTTCCATCCTCCTCATCTTCTCACCCAGTAGCAGGGGCTGAATGGTATTGAAGGCACTGGAGAAGTCAAAAAACATGACCCTCACAGTGCAACCTGCGTTGTCCAGGTGAGAGTAGGCCCTCTGCAGAAGGTAGATGATTGCATCATCCACCCCGATGTTGCGCTGGTATGCAAACTGCAGGGGGTCCATTGATGAACACACCAGGGGTCTGAGGTGAGCGAGGACTAACCTTTCCAGGGTCTTCATGATGTGGGATGTTAGCGCTACAGGTCTGAAGTCATTCAGGACAGTGGGGTGTGCCTTCTTGGGCACTGGGACGAGGCAGGATGTTTTCCACAGCACAGGGACCCTTTCTAGGCTCAGGCTAAGGTTGAAAAGACGCTGGAGTATTCCACACAGTTGGTCAGCACAGACCCTCAGCACCCTTGGGCTGATGCCATCAGGGCCCGCCGCTTTCCACTGGTGTAGTCTCTCCAGCTCTCTCTTCACTTGGTTGGTGGTGAAAGCCAGCCCAGGTAGGGAGGTGGGGGGAAGGGGGGTGTTGAGGATCAGTCCAGGGGGGGCAGGGGCGGAGGTGGGGTCACTGATTGTCTCAGCAGAGGTGCTGTGAGCAAAGTGGGGGTGGGATAGCTGTGAGGGTGTGTGGTCTGGGGAGCTGGAGGGGAGGTGGACAGGGCCAGTATCGAACCTGTTAAAAAATTGGTTCAGCTCATTGGCTCTGTCCTGGGTCCCCTCCGTCTGCCCACTGTTTGACTTTTTGAAGCCAGTGATATTTCTCATACCCTTCCAAACCTCTCTCACCTGGCTCTGCCTCAGCTTGTCCTCCATCTTCTCCTTATACACTCTCTTCCCCTCAGCAATCCGCAACTTCAGCTCCCTCTGGACGCATTTCAATTTGTCCTTGTCCTTCTCCTTGAAGGCCCTCTTCTTCTCATTCAGCAGGGCCTTCAGGTCGCTGGTGACCCAGGGTTTATTGTTTGGGAAACAGCGTACCTTCCTGGTGGGTACAGTGTTGTCTACACAAAAATTAATATAGTCTGTTATGCAGTCAGTGAGTCCATCGATGTCCTCCCCATGAGCCTCACAGAACACATCCCAGTCTGTTGTTTCAAAGCAGTCCTGTAGGGCCTCATTCGCCTCCGGGGACCATCTCCTAATAGTCCTGGTGGTTGCAGGCTGCTGTTGGACCATAGGTCTGTAGAGTGGGGTGAGGTGGACAAGGTTGTGATCTGATCTGCCGAGGGGAGGGAGTGCAGTGGAGTTGTATGCATCCTTCACATTAGCATATAACAAGTCCAGAGTTTTATTATTCCTGGTTGGGCACTTCACAAACTGTTTGAACGTGGGCAGCGTTGAAGAGAGAGATGCATGGATAAAATGGGGGTATTGTGTGTAAATGGGTGAGCATTGTTTTGGATTCAGGCTTGAACAACTAAAAGTAGAATAAGTCAAGGTGTGACGGGGTGTTAGGGACTTTTCTCCAAACCTTTCCCTGACTGGTGGTCTTTCTATCCCTGACTGGTGGTCTTTCTTTCCCTGACTGGTGGTCTTTCTTTCCCTGACTGGTGGTCTTTCTTTCTAAAACATACAAATAAAGTTGACAGATTGATCCGGCCAACTTGTCATGGCCAAACAGTGAAAAAGTATCTTGCAGAAGTTGTCCTATGAATAATTAAGTTGGGCAGTGGGGTTTAGTGGAAGCCTTCTGCTGATCCGATAATCCCTCACACCAACAATCAAATCATATATTTTTCGGGAAAGCAAGAACGTAGTGCTGTTTAACGCAGAAATGTAGTCTGGCTTAAAGGAGAAACACCCACAGTCAGGTTCACTAAAAGGAGGGAGTGAGTCTTTATTTGAACACTTGCTCACATACAGAACAGCAAAAGAACATGGAACATTTGAAATATTACAAAAAAACCTTTATATATATCAAGATCACTCTCTTCTCAACAGGGGAATCACAGATTCTGTGGATATTCAGTTGATAATTATATTTTCCTGGTGGACAAACAGTGGGGTGGGCCTGAGGGGGGAAAGGTCATCTGTCTCACCAGTCTCCTCACAGAAGACTAGAAGAAGTCGGCCGCGGTGGGGCGTTTGGGGGTGCCCTTGGTCTTCTTCTTAGTGCTGTTGGTAAGAGAGGCCTCTGGGGACTTCAGGACACCAAACAGGGGCTTCTGCTGGGGGTCAAAAGGCACTCGGGACGACCCCTCTGGACTCACCAGCAGGCTGCGATCAGTCTTCCTGAACTCTGGGGATCATGAATGGGCAAAAACAAATAGGAAAGTCTCATCAAAACTATGGAACAACATTGAACCGTAAAGAAATAAGGACCCAGAAGCTAGAAGGTATATAAGTCATTAGAAGGTCATGATAGAGGTGTTGTCTCTTGTACCAGTCTAAATAAGGTGCTATTCTGCCCTCTGATACCTGCAGTTTTGTTTTTATTGAGTCCGAAGGTAACCTTCTTGGATTCGGACTTTGGAGTCCGACACTTCTTCTGTGAAAGAAAATGATAAAATATGAGGATTTCACATTTGTGATGGGAAGTTAAGGACAGACAATGAGGAAGTAACTTGATGTAGTGATAGACTGCCTCCAAGTGTTAAACCAGTTCACTACCTTCTTGCTGGAAAGCGGTGTGCTGGGGCTTCCCTTTGCTGTCTTGAAGAAAAGGGGTGTGGGGATGGTGGCGTGGGTCTGGAACGTGATGAAGTCAGACTCCGCCCCTGCCTTAGCCTTTCTGGGCGTCATTCTTTTGGTTTTCTTGGCGCTCACCGGCGTGGTTGGCTCTTCGCTGTCCTGAGGAGATGAGGAAACAAAGGAGTTCACCAAAAGTTAAAATACATTTTTAAAAACTTGAAACCTGTTCAATGGTTACTAGCGGCAATCTGCTTCACGTACACCAACTAAAATGGTTTGCATTTACAATTGAAGTCGGAGGTTTACATAAACCTTAGCCAAATATATTTAAACTCAGTGTTTCACAATTCCTGACATTTAATTTCCTGTCTTAGGTCAGTTAGGATCACCACTTTATTTTAAGAAAGTGAAATGTCAGATTACATTTTTTTTGTATTTTATCTAACCTTTATTTTACTAGGCGAGTCAGTTAAGAACAAATTCTTATTTACAATGACGTCCTAGGAACAGTGGGTTAACTGCCTTGTTCAGCGGCAAAACAACCTTGTCAACTTGGGGATTCGATACGGCAACTTTTCGGTTACGGGCCCAACACTAACCACTCGGCTACTAGTAGAGAGAATTATTTATTTCAGCTTTTATTTCTTTCATCACATTCCCAGTAGGTCAGAAGTTTACATACACTCAATTAGTATTTGGTAGCATTGCCTTTACATTGTTTAACTTGGGTGAAACGTTTCAGGTAGCCTTCCACAAGCTTCCCACAATAAGTTGGGTGAATTTTGGCCCATTCCTCCAGACAGAACTGGTGTAACTGAGTCAGGTTTGTTGGCCTCCTTGCTCGCACACACTTTTTCAGTTCTGCCCACAAATGTTCTATAATATTGAGGTCAGGGCTTTGTGATGGCCACTCCAATACCTTGACTTTGTTGTCCAAAAGCCATTTTGCCACAACTTTGGAAGTATGCTTGGGGTCGTTGTCCATTTGCGACCAAGCTTTAACTTCCAAAGTACGTTCATCTCTAGGAGACAGAACGCGTCTCCTTCCTGAGCGGTATGACGGCTGCATGGTCCCATGGTGTTTATACTTGCGTACTATTGTTTGTACAGTTGAACGTGGTACCTTCAGGCGTTTGGAAATTTCTCCCAAGGATGAACTAGACTTGTGGATTCTTGATTTTCCCATGATGTCGAGCAGAGAGGCACTAAGTTTGAAGGTAGGCCTTGAAATACATCCACAGTTACACCTCCAATTGACTCAAACGTCAAATTAGCCTATGAGAAGCTTCTAAAGCCATGACATCATTCTCTAGAATTTTCCAAGCTGTTTAAAGGCACAGTCAACTTAGTGTATGTAAACTTCTGACCCACTGGAATTGTGATATAGTGAATTATAAGTGAAATAATCTGTCTGTAAACAATTGTTGGAAGAATTACTTGTGTCATGCACAAAGTAGATGTCCTAACCGACAAAACTATAGTTAATTAACATTAAATCTGTGGAGTGGTTTAAAAATTAGTTTTGATGACTTGTAGGTACTAACTTTCAAACTATTTGCATATTTGATGGATGGGGACGGCTATCAACTGTGGCAGGCTGACTCGAACCTTGGCCCAGGAAGTGAAGTTAATGTTAACTTAAAACTTACGTTGCCCAGTTTGGCTTTCTTATTTCCAGCCACCCCGTTGACCTCAGACGCGACCTCTATCACTACCGGGATCTTCCTCTTCTTCTTCCCGTTCTTCACAGGAGTGTCCAGGCCAGCATCTGTGGGCTGCTCCTCTGCCATGGTGTCTGGCTCCTGCTCACCTGCTACCCGTCCAGACTTCTTCTTCTTCTTCTTGAGTGGGGTAGGTGTGGCGACCTCCACCACCTCTACCTCAGCGAGGTTAGCGTCTGCTTCCAGCTGGGTTTCACCCTTGGCCTCCACGGTCTGTTCTTCAGCCTTGGCTGCTTTCTTCTTCTTCTTCTTCTTGAGCGGGGTTGGTGTGGCGACAGACGCTGGCGCCACCTCAGCGTCTTCAGGTATGACGACGTCTAAGGGTGTTGCATCTGTTTCAGCGGTGCGTTTAGTCTTCCTCCTCCTCCTAGTCTTCGGTGGGGTGGCCTCGTCTACTATTTCTGACGTAATTTCAACTTCCTCTATGGTTGTCTGCTCCTCAGCCGCCTGCTTGGAGATTTTCCTCCTACTCGTGGTGGTGGTGGTAGTAGCGGTCTCAAGGGCAGACTCTGACGACCCTTCTGCAGCCTCTCCGTCCTGGGTAGCAGGAGCAGGCCGGCCTCCTGCCTTCGTGGTGTCCACACTAGGCCCCACCACATCTGTGTTAGTCTCTGGTCCTGCTACATATCCCTCCTCCTCTGGTGCAGGCGTTTTGGACTTCTTGATCTTTTTCTTCTTGGAAGACGTGGCGTCTGGTACTGGCTTCTCCGATTGGTTCTTCTGGTCTACCTCTATGACTGTGACAGATGAAAGGTTACCCACCACTACATCCTGTGGAGTTCCTGATTGGACCCCCGTCTCCATGGCTGTTATCTCTGCCTTCTCCCCTGGGAAAGCCTTTCTAGTATCAGTGCCCTTGGCTGGGATAGAGGGCTCGGTCTCTGCTTCTTTAGCGTCTGTTGTCTGTGGTGCTGAAGAAGGAGTTGTGTCCGCCTCAGCCTTCACCTCTGACCCCTCCTCCACCCCGTTCTGCTCTTCACTCTTCACCGCTCCTGTCTTCTTCCTCTTCCTCTTCCTCTTCTTCTTCTTGTTGGCGTCTCCGGGAATCTCTACTGGTTTGCTGTCATCGGTTGCAGCAGTCTGGTCAGACTTTCCTGCTTTGGAGTTATTTTTCTTGCCTGTAGAATAAGATAGCAATGATGTAAGAACAACATTCAGTACTGAAAAAATGAAGTAAAAAATAGTGGGTTTTAGGTACCTTTCTGTTTCTTGGCTGGTGAGCCCTCTTCCTCCTCGTCCCCGAAGCCTCGTCCCCGTTTCATTCTCTTTCTGCTGCCAAACATTTCATCATCGTCCTCATCTGTCGACACCTCCTCTGGGTACTCATCCTGTGGGAAGACTCCTGAGAGAGAGAGAGAGAGAGAGAGAGATGTCAGCTTTCCCTGCACATCTATCATAGGGATACTCTGACGAACGTTATGACCATCAGGATTCCTACCTTCACTGAGATCCCGGAGACTGCAGGAGAACAGAGGGAGAGAAGAGGTGTCAGTCAGAATACACAAGCAACTCCTCTTCATCGTGTCCATATCAAGGATTTTTTTGATGTAGTGTGTGTGTGTGTGTTTAGTTACGTCTTGATGACTTTGTACAGTCTCTGTCTGTTGTGGCTGGGTGTGTTGCTGCGGCTGGCTAGCCCAAACAGCCTGTCCGCCAGGGCAGAGTAGTCAAACTGAAGAACAGGTCCCATCTCCGTGTCTTCTGGCATCTCAGACTCAGAGTCACTCTCCATATGAAGCATTTCATCATCGTCTTCATCCTCCAGACCATCTTCATCATCTTCCTCAGTTGATACAATGCCTAAAACCACAAAGGAAGGAGAGGACAAGACTTATGGATTATATCTGGACATTTGCAAATATAGGCTTAGTCATTTATAAAGATAATTCCATATAATGCAACATACTTGTGGTCGTCAAGCTAAAGCAGATCCATTCATTAACAAGTGAATCTCTGCCTCTTAGTCCTCAGATTTCAATGCCTACCGTTGGTCTGCCTACCGTTGGTCTGCCTACCGTTGGTCTGCCTACCGTTGGTCTGCCTACCATTGGTCTTCTTTGGAGCTTTTTTATCCTTGGGGAGCTCCTTCTTTACGTCCTCCTCTTCAGAAGCCTGTCCCGAGTCAGACTCCTCAGCCCCTCCTCCTGTAGCCTTCACTTCCTTCAGTAGGTCTTCGATGGCAAAAGGAGCTTGGTCCACGATGGCACTGAAAATGCTGCTGCAGATAGCCTTGAGCAGAATACGACTAGGAACAGAGGGAACGCCAGAGGCAATGAGGGAAGGACAGAGGGAAGGACAGAGGGAAGGACAGAGGGAAGGACAGAGGGAAGGACAGAGGGAAGGACAGAGGGAAGGACAGAGGGGGAATGAGTAGAAAGGTTTGAAACTCAATCTAAGGGTGGAAGTGATTGTCTTGACCAGTCACCCAAAGGTTTGCTGTAAAACTTACTCTCTGGTTTTGGATGCTGTTTTGCAGAACGGGTCAATGAATGTCAGGTTCTGAGCCGCTGTGAGCTGTAATCACAAGCAAACCACAACCAGTCATTCAACTGTGGTGGAAATGGAATCAATCAGCAAACGACCAGCTCATTCACCCAATAGGATCTCCTAACAACCAATCAAACGGACATATCTTTATCAAACGTAAGTCTCATCACTTACCTACACTTAAAGGTGGATTTACTGATTTATTACCTCTCAATTATAACCCTAATGGTAAACAACAAAAGTGAACCTAGCTCATCTCTTGGGGCATTAAAATAAACCCTTGATACCTCAGCTGAACCGACTGCAGCCAGCTCGGTCATATAGATGTCCAGTATGTGGAACTGCAATCCACAGGGGGCTCCGCTGGAGCTGTGGAGGACCTGGGCAGTCAGGAGCTCCAGAAACCTGGTCACCACACTGTCGAAAGACAATTCTAACATTACAGGAAGCATGCATGCACAAAGATTTAAAGGGACATTACACTTTCAAGTAAAAACAAAATGGGGTGAGGTCAAGGGTCAAAGCATCACCCACCTGGTCTCCCATTCTTTCCTCTTCATCATTTCAAAAGTGTTTTTGAACACGAAACGAACCAGCTGTCAGTCAGAATGACACAAAACACAATAAGAATTTGTAATTTCTTCATGTACAAATTATTTTCAGTTTATCCTCCCAACTATACGTGATGATTTATTGAGTAAGGAAATGTCGATAAGATTTTGATGGATGAATATGCTGACCT
This sequence comes from Thymallus thymallus, assembly GCA_023634145.1. NCBI lineage: Eukaryota > Metazoa > Chordata > Actinopteri > Salmoniformes > Salmonidae > Thymallus > Thymallus thymallus. The sequence continues at coordinate 2,530,000 of CM042408.1, read as the reverse complement.
GGAAGAACTTATCCATACGAAGCCTGTCAATGCCGGTCCATTCTCTTTTGATGGTCTGCAGGAAGGTCTCCAGAAACAAAAACTCTACAAAGGGTGTAAAGAATCAATGGGAAAAAGGAACATACTTAAATCGAAGTACAAGTTCTGTATAGGGTCTGTCATAACTCATATTGTTTTCTGTAGACCCATGGGTAACATAAAAAAAGGACAATATTGAATACATGGTAGTTTGTAAAAAATGAGGCCTTACGGCTCTGTACGTTCTGGAAGTTGTGCAACAGGCCGGAGATCTGATTCGACAGCTCCTCCTGAGGGCAAAAATCCTATTAATGCAACCTATCTTGGACCCACAAATAGTCAGTATTGTGTATCAATTATTCTTGTTTATTTGAATGACTGCAAATAAGTTGGGTCACAGTGGCACAGTCTTACCTGAAGAAGTGGCTTGTCCTGCATCCACAGGCAATAAAATAGGCCTTTCCATAGTTTGAGTAACTCGTCGCCTTCAAAGCCACCTGGAGAGAAGGCAAGAGTCGGTGAAACAACTGGATCCAAAACCACTACTACGAAATGAGTTGGCAACATCGTTACTCGCATTGTCACTGGACGCATGCAATCTGCTTTACCGACCAAAATGTGACCCGTTTCTCCACCTGTTACATTCTATGATATTTTACATCATTTTTTTCGACAATAGTCCACTAGTATATTGTTAAACTAGGAACATCTGATTGGTTTAACATGCACAAACGAGGTTAGCTAAGCTAGAAGCACGAAGAGATGAGGCAGACAAGTTGCGTGTAACTGATACCAGTCCACGTTTGCGTGGTCCATTTTCCAGGCAACTTCGTTAAACCTTACCTTTGATTTTCTGTGACCTAACACTTATATATTTTCTCAGCTTCTTGATTGCCTTTGTTCGCATGGGCTTTTCATTGGAGGCCAATCTTTGAGCGAACTGGATCTCTGGTTCTTGTATCGGCGCCATGTTTCACAGATGAACGTAGAAACCCTTTTTTCCTAGAAGTCACACGCGCTTTCCGCATGCGTTTCCCCTCGTCGCAGGATGATGACGAGGATTCTTTCTTTTTTTTTTATAATCACACCAAACCTTTTTCATACTAAGAGAAATCCTCCGTGACTCTTATTAATCAGACCAGTAATTACGAGAGAGACGTCTTTATTATTGGAATGTGTGAATATGGCAAGGTCTCAGGTCTCTGGAGAGGGAGGTTTGGCTCCAACCTTCTCGTCTGCGGAGGCCAGTCCTTCTCCCTCTGTTGATAGAACAACGTTTTAATTGATAAATAATGAATTATTCCTCAGACAAGGTACTCTGCCCACAGTCACACGTGATAAGCACTACTACAGGCTACGTAAGGGTCCTGCTCACCCGAGGATGGATCTTTGGCTGGGGTCCAGAGGGACAGGCCCGTGACGGCCTTGGGCTTCCACTTCAGGACCATGGTGGTTACTACCTCCTCCTCTGCATCCCCTCTGTCCTGTTGTCCATGGAGAAGCGGTAACAGTCAATTAAGGATCCCTTTGGGCATTTCTGCCTAAAGCACCTTATGCATCTATTTTAATTTTCTCTTCTATGGATACAGTTGGGATGTTTTAAGTGCAATGCCATGCTTTTAGTTTTAGCTGTCATTGTGTTAGATCTGTGTAGTGCTTCCTATTATATGCCCCCCCCCCCCCCCCCCTGTTCAGTGATAGCTTCATCTAAAGCACAGCGAACCCCAAAACATCTAAAACTCCAGTGCACAACTCAGCCGCAACACAGAGACTAGAAGATGAACAGTGAATCCATGACTACTATACAATGTCATAAAGGATCATAATCATGCAAGTATCAGATGCACTTTAAGAGGCTAAACCCAATAGCATTTTGAGAACTGTTGAAAAAAAGAAAAGGTCATCTTTGTATCAATCGACCACTAAGGGGTATCATGAGACAAATGGACAGAGGCAGTGAACTACTAGATGCTACAAGAAAGGCACAGCACAGCAGCACTCTGTTGTTGCTGTGGCACCTCCTCTCCTGAAGCCCTTATGGATAAATAGCCCTCCATGTGACCAAGGTAGGGAGACCTGGACTTCTGGGCTTTCCCGTGTTCACCATTCTCCTCATCTGATGCAGGCTGGAGTTTTAGTCAAGGGAGAGAAGTAGCTCTCTGTTAAGTGTCTTTGACATTATCTCTTCCAGACAACAAACATTTGCTAGAGAGCCATTATGCTCTTGTACAGGTTGATGTATCATATCATTGCAATTTCCACATATGCAAATATGTGGTAGTGGTTTTACCTGATCCACCTGTAGGTATTCTCCATGCTGCTCACAGCCAATTTCAAACACATACTTCCCTGGGCCTGAGGGCTGAAACAAAGATGGATGAGAGTGACACTTTATATATATACTAGTACACAATTATATTGTCATATGCTGATAAACTTGTAACTAAACATGTAATAACACAGAACTTGTGAACATCATGCTGTGTTTTTTGCTATTGTTTTCATCACGGCAGTGTTTTTGCTTTAATAATGTCCGATTCTTTCTGGGCTGTCTTACATTGTTGTTGAGGAAGTTGCCCTGGTATCTGTGGTTCAGGTGGATGAATTCTCCTGCTGACTCCATCTTGCCCATCACCCACGTGCCCATGTACCTGGAGCCTGTGTTGTTGTAGTGGTATATACCTTGTCCATTTCTGGTATTATAAAGAGAAAGAGTGGTAAGATCGGGTGGGGGACCGTAATAAGAATATTTAAAATGAATAAGTTTAATTCCAAAATGCTATCCTGTATGTATATCCATTATCAGAAATGTTGGTAAATTCGCTTTTTTTGTTTCAAGAACTTATAACTTATGAAATGATAAAACAATATGAACATTTTCCCACCAGAGATGTGTTTCCATTAAATTGACTTGTTCCGGATAAAAGGTTATGCGTGAAAAATCCCTTTTGCAGTTAAATTCCCATGGACAGAATAAAAAATACAAGGTAAGTGGGTTTCCATCCCATTTTAAATTCTACTGGTGTTGTCACAAAATATGTTGCGTTATATAGCGAATGTGCCCACTCTGGTATTAACACGTGTGATCTACAGCTCGCAGATACAGTGCGGGTAGGCTAGTCTACATGATGAGATTATTATAGATAAGAGCGAGAATATTTATTATTTGTCAACATTCAAATATCGATCATCATGCCACCAGAATAAGACCATCATTATATATTGTAAAGCAGCATCAAGCTCATCACGTTTCACCACCCTGTGAAGTTCATCATAATTTAGTTAATCTGTAGCCTAATAAACTGCATAGTGGGAGGACATGTACAAGTGACTCCAAGTTTACTTCGATATAATGGTTATTATATCAACATTTGGGCATAAAAGCGTCTCCACTGACATTTCTCACATAATTCATTTTACAGACACAAAAACATCCCACCTTGTCTAGTGTATTTAGTTTTATCAACATTTGGAAAGTTTAGCAACACATTTTCTGTTTCCATCAGGCCTGTCGTGACATTTCATTTTCTGTTTCCATCAGGCCTGTCGTGACGTTTCATTTTCTGTTTCCATCAGGCCTGTCGTGACATTTCATTTTCTGTTTCCATCAGGCCTGTCGTGACATTTCATTTTCTGTTTCCATCAGGCCTGTCATGACATTTCATTTTCTGTTTCCTGTTTTTAATAAAGAACTGTACAAAAGATACATTTGTGACATCAACATTAAAAAAAAAAAAAGTAATCCAGAGGCTCTGGTCAAAAGTAATCCAGAGGCCTAACTCCAACCAAACACTATAGCATGAGGCTAGATTTATGATGGTCTGAATTTATATGTTAAATGCAGTTGGCCTATACAGTGCTTTAACAACATTTGCAAGTTAAAACAAGGTCTAGATCAAGGGATAAAGCCAACAGTACACAAAGGAAAAGGGGAAAGGCTAGAGGTCAAAGGCAGTGAGGAAAAGATCTGTCTTCAGGAGTGTAATAAATGAGGTGACTGTGTGGACCTGTCGTATGTGAGGGGGGAGTACATTCCAGAGTCTGGGTGCAGAGCAACTGAAAGCACGGCCTCCCATGGTGGAGAGGAGAAAAGGAGGGGTGGCAAGGAGACCAGCTGAGGAGGAGCGTAGGGAGCGGGCGGGGGCATATGATGGGAGAAGGTCAGAGAGGTAGGTGGGTGACAAGTTGTGGAGAAGTGACAAAGGCATGGATCAGAGTTTCGGTGCTGGAATGTGAGAGTGATGGTCGGAGTCTTGAAATATTGCGAAGGTGGAAAAAAGCTGTCCGGGTGATTGTTTTTATGTGGGATTTGAAGGAAAGAGTTGTCTAGGGTGACACAGAGGCGCCGTCAATGGTGATGCTGAGGTGTTGGTGTTTGGAGAGTACAGATTTGGAGCCGATGAGAATGACCTGCGTCTTGTCGCTGTTGAGTTTGAGGAAGTTAGTGTTCATCCAGCTGCGGATATCTTGAAGGCAAGTGATGAGGGAGATGGGTGGTAGGGAGGAGGTGGGTTTGGTGGAGAGGTAGAGCTGGGTGTCATCGGCATGAAGGAAACTGAGAGGGTTTTAACTGGAGTAGCTCAGGGGTGTACCAGGGAGCAGTGTGGGTGAAGGAAACTGAGAGGGTTTTAACTGGAGTAGCTCAGGGGTGTACCAGGGAGCAGTGTGGGTGAAGGAAACTGAGAGGGTTTAAAGGGGAGCAAGGGTGTCGAGAAGGAGGACAGACAGGTGTTGTAGTGGGTAGTGAGTTCAGACGGGTAGAAGGAAACAGGACTGGGGTATGATTCAATAAAGCTTGAGAGATCAGTGGGGTTTATGTTCTTTGTATTTCTAAATCTGATGTTACGGTTGACACGTTGGATAGAAAGCGGAACAGGGATGTCAAACAGAACAGTTTTGTGGTCAGAAATAGGGAGATGCCATCAACAATATTGAAGGGAACAAACTAAGTCTATAATGTGACCTTTGTTATGAGGGGAAAGTGACATTCTGCGTGATATCAAAACCTTTGAGTAAAGACATAAAATCAGCAGCAAAATTTTGTCGACATGAATATTAAAATCGCTCACAATACAAATATTGGGAGACATGGCAGAGACAGACGTCAGTAGTGAAGGAAATTCAGTTAAAAATAATTCAGATGGTTTGGAGGTCTATAAATGGTTAAAACGATCAGAGGTTTAGAGCGGATGAGTTTAACGGCAAGATATTCAAATGAGGTGCATTGAGGTAAATTGACAGCTCCTCGCGAAACAGTAGTGCAACGCCGCCTCTGAAACACTGTGATTCTGTAGCAGCTGACAAAGTCACTGCCCTTTGTTTTGACTTCTTACAAGATGCTCAGGCTGGTGTTTACAGTACAGATGTTTACAGTACGGATGTTTACAGTACGGGTGTTTACAGTACGGATGTTTACAGTACAGATGTTTACAGTACGGATGTTTATAGTACGGATGTTTACAGTACAGATGTTTACAGTACGGATGTGTACAGTACAAATGTTTACAGTACAGATGTTTACAGTACAGATGTTTACAGTACAGATGTTTACAGTACAGATGTTTACAGGACTGTTTCACTAGCACAGACTGGAATATGTTCTGGGATTCATCCACTAACATTGAGGGGTTTACTGCATTAGTCATCGACGACGTCACCCCCACAGTGACCAGAAGTACCTCAACCAGAAGCCATGGATTAAAGGCAACAAAAGCACTGAGCTAAAGGCTAGAGCAGCCGCTTTCAAGGAGCGGGACACTAATCCGGACGCTTATAAGAAATCCCACTACGACCTCCAACGAGCCATCAAACAGGCAAAGCGTCAATACAGGACTAAGATTGAATCCTACTACGCAGGCTCTGACGTGCAACAGTTTCATAAATTATTAAGGAATACAAAGGGAAACCTAGCCATGAGCTGCCCAGTGACGCCAGCCTACCAGATGAGCTAAATGCCTTCTATGCTCGCTCAGTGGCAAGCAACACTGAACCATGCATGAGAGCATTAGTTGTTCTGGGCGACCTCGCTCCGCGTAGCCAAAGTGAGTAAAACCTTTAAATGGGTTAAAATTGGCAAGGCCACGGAGCCAAACGGAGGTCGCTGGTTTGAATACCCGAGCCGACAAGGGGAAAAAACCTGTCTGAGTCCTTGAGCAAGGCACTTGACACTAATTTGCTCCAGGGGCTGAACCTGTAGGTAGGCCTCATTGTAAACAAGAATTTGTTCTTAACTGACTTGCCTAGTTAAATACAAAATTTAAAAAACACACACACTACATTCAGCCACGCGCACACATGCATACTGACGCCACTCACACACACACACACACACTTTCACACTCACCACATACGCTGCTGCTACTGTCTTATCTATCCTGTTGCCTAATCACTTTACCCATACCTATATGTATATAGCTACCTCAATTACCCCAACGAACACAATTGCATTTTATCGATGGCAATTTGAATGCACAGAGATACCGCAACGAGATCCTGACGCCCATTGTCGTGCATTTCATCCACCGCTATCACCTCATGTTTTAGCATGATAATGCACGTCCCCATGTCACAAGGATCTGTACACAATTCCTGAAAGCTGAAAATATCCCAGGTTTTCCATGGCCTGCATACTTACCAGACCTGTCACCCATTGAGCCTGTTTGAGATGCTCTGGATTGACCTGTACGACAGTGTGTTCCAGTTCCCGGCGATATCCAACAACTTCGCACAACCATTTAAGAAGAGTGGGACAACATTCCACAGGTCAAAATCAACAGCCTGGTTAATGGAGAGGTGTTGCACTGCATGAGGCAAATGGTGGTCACACCAGATACTGACTGGTTTTCTGATCCACACCCCTTCCCTTTTTTTAAAGGTATCTGTGACCAACAGATGTATATCTGTATTCCCAGTCATGTGAAATCCATAGATTAGGGTTTAATGAATTTATTTCAATTGACTGATTTCCTTATATGAACTTTTACTCAGTAAAATCATTGAAAATGTTGCATGTTGCATTTATATTTTTGTTCAGTGTACGATACAGCCAAGATTAGTCAAATAAATTATATCAATCTTAGGGCTCTAGCTATGGATTTGATTACCCTACCCAGGCCCGATTGCTTCTGCCAAATTTAAGGCCCGGCCCTGCCCGAAACCAGAAATAACTTCCTCCATTAGTAAATCCATTAGCTGCTCCTCTCTGTCTGTCACTCGCTCCCTGCACGCAGCTCGCTCTGCATGCGCTCTGCTCATGGTGGCTTTGAGTCTGCAAGTATCCATAGCAACGGCTCCGCTTGGGCTGCTCTGCTCAATGAAGAGACATGTGAGAGCAGTTAGCTGTTAGCTACTTTTCGTCACTCCAACAAAACTCAAGGAACATTAACATTTTCTGTGAAATGATCTCTCCTGACTATTCGACGAGGTTAAAGCACTTCTGACACGCTGTTATGATATTAGTCAGATCTGACTGGACTGCGCAGCAGAGCACGAGCAAATGGCTCAACTTCAAAATGTTAATGATCAATTTAGTGATACCTGAGCTCTGCCCATACCCTAGAAAAACAGGCCTTACCTGGCTCTAAACCGATGTATAATGTCGAGCCCGTCGGGCTCAGGTCGGGTAGAAGAGCTATACCCTGTTGCCTAAATATTTTTGTGCCTAGAAATAAGAATAATTGCACCCCTTGTGTGCAGTTCCGGTAATACAGTATACCCCGATATGGTACATAAATGGTATGATGGTATGAGAATCTGGATACCGACAACCCTAGTATCTACCTTTGATGGTGTAGCCACTCTCCTTCATATGTGTCTTGGTTGGGGTATGTGTAGAGGCCATGTCCCTGGCGCTGGTCATCAACCCAGCTTCCTGAGAGAGAGAGAGAGAGAGAGAGAGTAGCGGTGTATATGACTGACTGACAGACAGACAGACAGACAGACAGACAGACAGACAGACAGACAGACAGACAGACAGACAGACAGACAGACAGACAGACAGACAGACAGACAGACAGACCTTCATATTTGGATCCATCTGGGTAGTAGAAGATACCCTGTCCGTGCTTCAGGTTCTGGTCATATTCTCCAATGTACCTGGCCCCATTCTTAAATCGGTATGTTCCCTGGCACACACAGAAATAGTCAAGGAAATGGTCAAAGGAATCAACAAATAGTAGGCATCATGCCATGAAGGTATTCAACTAGCTAGCTAGTTACCACATTAAGATCAAATGTGGTTTATTTATGGTGACAGTTACCTGGCCAGACCTTTTCCCGTTTTCATACATTCCCTGGTAAGTGTCTCCATTGGGCAGGACAGCTCTCCCGACCCCATGTCTCTCTCCAGCTTCATTTCGGTCCCCTTCATATTCCTGTGTCAGTCAATTGCACCATTCTGTCAATATTGCTGCGTTGCGTAGGTGCAAGTAGTTGTTAAAGGTTAGCACTGCTAGCTCAACATTGGCTTATGGGTTTTCTGCCAAGTTCTACCACGCTAACTCACCCCAAGGTAACCCTGGTCATCATCAAAATCCTCCGATCCAACGTCTGACATGTTTAGCTATCAGTTTCTCTAAAAAGTAAACCAAAGGACTGCTTCTGCCTCTTCCTCTTCAACTCACCTCCTCCTCTGTTTACGGTTGTCGTGGCGACGACGGACCGGTGTGCAGACACGTGAAAGATGGAAAAACGTCAATAAACCAACGAAAAATAAATAAACAAACATCATTATCTTGAAAACGGTTAGGTGTACATTCACTATCATTTAGATCCTATTGTATTTTGTGCCAGGTAAAAGCTGTTCAGCCGAATAATTTTGTGATAAGGAAATCTCATAAATTCCTCTTCAAATAGACCAACTACAAGAATTTAGGTTTCCATCCAATTGGCTACAGATTATATGCGCATTTCCCCACCAGACGTGTTTATATTAAATTAAATTAAATTGTCTTGTTGCTGATAAAAGGCTGTGCTTGATGACGTAGTGCACATAAACATATTTTTTGCGGTTTGCACTCATACTATGCAATGCCTTTTTGCACTCCAGATATCTTGTATTTCTATACTTTTTCATACTGACGCTCTATGTATCATGTATCGTGTATCTGTCTTTTGTGTATTTTCGTTCTGGCATTTTGCACCTGCCCTGTCTTTTTCGTTGCTGCTTGACAAAGTAATTTTAAAGTAGGCCTACCTAGCTATCTATATTCCCATGTACCGAATAAAAAATAAATCGCATTTTCAACTCTGCAGGTGGTTTTCTCACAAAAATGTTTGCGTTAAATAATAGCAAGTGTGCCCTCTGTTACTGGCACCTGTTGATTATGACGCGTTCAAAACAACTAGGAACTCGGAATTTTTCGACTTCAGTGCGTTCAAAACAACTGACAACTCGTCCTTTTAAACGGTCACCCAACTCGCAATTTCAACTCGGGAACTCGGCTTCTTTCAAAAGCTCTGACTTTCCGACCTGAAGATCACGACGTCATGATATAAACTCGTATTTTTCCGAGTCCCCAGTTGCCTTGAAATCACATTTTTTTATGGACAGAAAGCAAAATTTCTATGGTAAAACATCGATTATCATGGCACCAGAATAAAATCCTCGATATTTATTGGAAAGGAGCATCAAGCTCATCACCACCCTGTGAAATGTATCATAACTTTAATCTGTAGCCTAAAAACTGCAAGCTTTCCCGACAAGTCCTAGTTGGAGGACAACACAAAAGTTCAACGCGTGACTCCAAGTTTACTTCGATATAATGGTTATTATATCAATATTTGCGCATAAAATGCGTCTCCACCGACATTTCTCGCATAATTAATTTCACCGACACAAAAATATCCCACCTTGTCTAGCATATTTAGTTTTGTCGACATTTGGAAAGTTTACCGAAAATGTTGCTGTTTCCATCAGGCCTGTCATTACATTACATGTACTTTACTCGCATAAACAGGTTGGATGGAAACCTGGTTAGTAACACAGATAAATGGCATTTTAGATAAGTCAACATGCTCCAAGGGCGCCATGCTACTATGGCTGACCCTGTAGGTAGGTCGTCAGTGTAAATAGTTTAATAAAGGTTCCACATCAGACACTCGCCAGTTTCTCTGTACTGTTCTGACGTCAGTGGTAGACCAAAGTGGAGGTTGGCCGACCACTGTGACTGTGAATGACAGTTCCACGAAGCTCCGTGAAAGAACAAGGAAGTGATATCTATATCGCCTGAGTTGGACGAGAAACAAGACGGTTCTTTTAAACATTTCACCGATTTCAACCACGGTAAGTTTGATAATGTATCTCTCCATGTCTGTGAATTGATAGGTTCGTGGATTTTCCACAGATAGACCGCCGTTTTTGTCGAGCGCACGAGGATGGGCAGAAAGTGACGCGAGCGAGCCGTGGTTATTTGAACACAATGGTTCTAAACAAAGAGCTGTGGAATACGTTGTGAGGATTCATCATGTAAATGCATTGTATCTTTCGATTTGAGTATCGATTCTGGTTACAATGTTGCTAATGATTGAAAACATTGACGATGTGGCTTTCTAGGAAACTGGCAAATGTCCTACAGTAGGCTTCTCTCTGATGTCTGTCACACCGGGAAGTCAAATGTGATTTTAATGGTTGATGAACATTTTCATTGTTTTTACCACAGTCCAAGAAAATGGTAAGATAACAGTATTGGGCTCTGTATAAAAATCTCAATTTAATCTACAGGACGATAGATGGTAATAAGTTGAGAGAGAGAGAGAGAGAGAGAGAGAGAGAGAGAGAGAGAGAGAGAGAGAGAGAGAGAGAGAGAGAGAGAGAGAGAGAGAGAGAGAGAGAGAGAGAGAGAGAGAGAGAGAGAGAGAGAGAGAGAGAGAGAGAGACACACCCAGAGAGAGAGAGAGACACACCCAGAGAGAGAGACACCCAGAGAGAGAGAGAGAGACACCCAGAGGGAGAGAGAGACACCCAGAGGGAGAGAGAGACACCCAGAGGGAGAGAGAGACACCCAGAGGGAGAGAGAGACACCCAGAGGGAGAGAGAGACACCCAGAGGGAGAGAGAGACACCCAGAGGGAGAGAGAGACACCCAGAGGGAGAGAGACACCCAGAGGGAGAGAGAGAGAGACACCCAGAGAGAGAGAGAGAGAGACACCCAGAGAGAGAGAGAGAGAGAGAGACACACCCAGAGAGAGAGAGACACACCCAGAGAGAGAGAGACACCCAGAGAGAGAGAGACACCCAGAGAGCGAGAGACACCCAGAGAGCGAGAGAGAGAGAGACACCCAGAGAGCGAGAGAGAGAGAGAGACACCCAGAGAGAGAGAGACACCCAGAGAGAGAGAGAGAGAGAGAGACACCCAGAGAGAGAGGGAGAGAGAGACACCCAGAGGGAGAGAGAGACACCCAGAGGGAGAGAGACACCCAGAGGGAGAGAGACACCCAGAGGGAGAGAGACACCCAGAGGGAGAGAGACACCCAGAGGGAGAGAGACACCCAGAGGGAGAGAGACACACACCTAGAGAGAGAGAGAGACACACCTAGAGAGAGAGAGAGACACACCTAGAGAGAGAGAGAGAGACACACCCAGAGAGAGAGAGAGAGAGAGAGAGAGAGAGAGAGACACACCCAGAGAGAGAGAGACACACCCAGAGAGAGAGAGACACACCCAGAGAGAGAGAGACACACCCAGAGAGAGAGAGACACCCAGAGAGCGAGAGAGAGAGAGAGACACCCAGAGAGCGAGAGAGAGAGACACCCAGAGAGCGAGAGAGAGAGAGAGACACCCAGAGAGCGAGAGAGAGACACCCAGAGAGAGAGAGAGAGAGACACCCAGAGAGAGCGAGAGACACCCAGAGAGAGCGAGAGACACCTAGAGAGAGAGAGAGAGAGACACCCAGAGAGAGAGATACCCAGGGAGAGCGAGAGACACCCAGAGAGAGAGAGCGAGAGACACCCAGAGAGAGAGAGCGAGAGACCTAGAGAGACACCTAGAGAGAGAGAGACACCTAGAGAGAGAGAGACACCTAGAGAGAGACCCAGACCCAGAGAGAGACAGAACTTCAGTAACTGGCTTTGAGCCTGTCACAATCTAAATGAAAAGCTTGGTCCAGTTGATGTGCAGTCCAAGATTCCACGTATGAGGTTTTGCTGTAGTAATATAGCAGATGCTTGTATCCAGATCGACTTACAGTAGTGAGTGAATACATCTTAATACTGGTCCCCCATGGGAATCAAACCCATAACCCTTGCGTTGTAAGCACCATGCTCTACCAACTGAGCTTCACTGGAAATTAATTAAAGTTTCCACTATATAATGCAAGTGACTTCAATTACAAATTTCTCTGAACAGGGAATACATTAAATAGTATGGAGAAGCAATACTCCAAGCTGCAGGTTCATACTACTTGTCAAACATGGAGAACTGATACTGTATATTTGTTGTTGGGGTGGGATTGGCATGGGGTGTTGGGGTCCGTTGGTGGCGTTTGGCTTTTTCTGTGATATTACTCATGTTTTACTCATTGGTAAGAAGAAGTTTGGTCCAAATCGGATATTGGGTACTATATTGAGCATTATCTGAATCCTATATTATTTATTTAAGTGTCATACACCTACCGGTGCCCAGCCCATATGGGCTTACAAATAAAAATTGTAAATTTGGGTCCAATCAATTAGCATACTTTCTCATAGATCAAATTATATTTCAACAAAATAATGTATTGGTTACTAATTACAGAAACGATTTCAGAACAATGTAAGATGGTCAGTCTCAATCCTCTTTCTTGTGTACCCTGGACCGATACATGCACACTTTTTAAGTTCGAGAACATGCACTATGGAAATGGAACGGAGAGATGCCATCTTCAGATGTTCTGTTGTGTTTGAAACTATCTTTCATTATTTTGCCCCATACAGGAGAACACAGCTTCTGAGGGGGTATTCCTGCAGCCTCTTGGCCATGTTGCCTGTGCCTTGTGTTGCGCTCACAGAATGGAGCTGTAGGTCTGCGTGTTGGTCATCATCATCATCACTGTGAGACCTGCCCATCTGTTGACTGCCCAGTCCCAGTTATCGCCCAATCATGGCCCCTGTGCCACCTGGCATCCGCTTCCTGGTCTCCTTCAACAGAGACCAGTGGTGAGTTTGGTTTGTCTGTCCATCTGTCCACCTTCCTGCCTGTGTCTGTCTTGTCTGTCCGTCTATCTGCCTGTCTTTCTGTCTCTGTCTTTCAGATCAAAATGCACTCTGTTGTAAGTAGTTTATCAGTTAATTAATCTAGATGGCAGTGTCGTCAGAACAATATGCATGAATCAGGACTAACTTGCTTTTGGTTGCGGCAGTGGGTTCAAGAAGCAGGCTGTCCTCCACTGACACGTAAGCCTACTGATCATGTCACTCTTCTAGTCAAACCAGATTTTCGTGGTTCTGTCTTTGCGTGTCTGCTTTATGTGTCTCGTGTCTGTCTGCTTGTTCTGACATTCTTTAGGATGAAAGTGAGTGAAGGATATATAGCCCATCATTCTACTGGTTTGTGCTACTGTTTATTTTATTAGTATTTTTATTTTTTATTTAACTAGGCAAGTCGGTTAAAAACAAATTCTTATTTACCTACAGAGCAAATTACGGTTAAGTGCCTTGCTCAAGGAGTGAAAAAAAGCTATAAACATTGCATAGTATGGGGTGGATGGCTGAATATGTACACTATACATTGGTGGATGTTGGATGGTTAACTATACTATACAGGTCGATTGCAGAGAAATAGTTAAAAGTGCGTATGATATGAGTGAGGGTAATAATAGTTTACTTAATATACAGACTGGTTAAATGAACAGGTAAGTGAATATTTTGCATGGTTAAATTAACTGTACAGGTAAATATACAGTTATATTTACAGATAAGTGAATACTTGCATGGTTACACAAACTGTACAGGTAAATGACAGGAAGAGATACTTAAATAGCTAAATGTGTGTATGATATAATTTGGGGTAATAATAGTAATTCCCTTAAAATACAGTCCTTAGTGCGCAGGGTTTAATTACAGACAACTGCACGTATTGCACATTTGATATACTAAAAGCAATGAGAAAAGGTGAGAGGATACTAATATGCATTCCTGAGTGAATGCCTACGTAAGTTAGGTCCAAGAATGACTTACAATATTGCACAAGATATGATATAACAACTGTACATGAGTATGTATATACAGACCTGCATGAATAAATAGGTCCTGAGTGAATGAGTGATGACGGACCAGAGTTACTCACGGATGGATGCATAATTGTTAAACTAGGTCCTAGCACCCCAACAGTTCCAGATCTATGTTGCCGACGGCACGGCACCCCGGTGAGGCATTATATAGTCTAATAGCCGCCGGCAGGAAGGATCTCCTGTAGCGCTCTCTGGCACACCGCGTGGGATCAGTCTGTGACTGAAGGTGCTCCTCTGCGTCATAATCATGGCGTGCAGAGGGTGGGTGACGTTGTCCATGATGGCCAGCAGTTTGGACAGGATCCGTCTCTCCGCCACCTCCTCTAGAGTGTCAAGGCTCATCCCCAGGACAGAGCTAGCCTTCCTGATCAGCTTATTTACCCGAGAAGCATCACCGGCTTTAATGTTTGCTCCCCAGCACACCACTGCAAAAAAGATGGCACTGGCCACCACAGACTGGTAGAAGGTATGCAGTAGTTTACTGCACACGTTGAAGGACCTGAGCCTCCTCAGAAAGTAGAGTCGGCTCTGGCCCTTTTTGTACAGGGCCCCGGTGTTACCAGCCCATTCCAGCCTGTTGTCCATATGGACTCCCAGGAACTTGTATGACCCAACCATTTCCACATCCATCCCCTGTATAGGGACTGCAGTCAGTTGTGCCTTGGTTCTCCTGAAGTCCACCACCGGATTGTTTTGCTGATGTTGAGCTGAAGGTGGTTCTGCTCACACCACAACACAAAGTTACTGATTGTGCTCCTGTACTCCTCCTCCTGCCCACCCCTGATGCTCCCTACAATTGCGGAGTCATTCGAGAACGTCTGTAGGTGGCATGTTTCAGAGTTATGTCTGAGGTGTAGAGGGTGAACAGGAAGGGGCACAGGACCGTTCCCTGGGGGGCCCCTGTGTTGCTCACTGCCCGTTCTGACACACAGCTGTGTAGTCGCACAAATTGTGGCCTGCCGGTCAGGTAGTCCGTGACCCAGGAGACTAAGGGTGCTTCCACTTTCAGTAGCACTTCATAATCCTGAACTATTATTGTTCAACTGTTGCAAAAAAAAACTGACAAACTGACGAAAAACATAGCCACTGACATGTTTTACACTAAATTACTGCTGACAGGGAAGACTGCCAGTGTCCTAACTGTCTCATTTCTGTCCTGCCTTGGGAGAGAACACAACCCCCCGTTCCACTAGACACACACACACAGAGATACAAACACATGCTGCCAAGCTATTGTGATTGTGCATAGGCAATCAGGGATTCTTCCCTCTGACTGCTTTCCACCCCTTAGCAACTGGTTTCTAGGGCTGGTTTATTTTGGTTTGACATTACGATGTCCAGACTGACATAAGTGTCTGTTTTAGGCATGGTCAGGGGTAGGCCCACGTCAGGGCGGCTGTGTTTGGCTAGGTCAGGGGTAGGCCCACGTCAGGGCGGCTGTGTTTGGCTAGGTGAGGGGTAGACACACGTCTGGGTGGCTGTGTTTGGCTAGGTCAGGGGTAGGCCCACGTCAGGGCGGCTGTGTTTGGCTAGGTGAGGGGTAGACACACGTCTGGGTGGCTGTGTTTGGCTAGGTCAGGGGTAGACCCACGTCAGGGTGGCTGTGTTTGGCTAGGTCAGGGGTAGACCCACGTCAGGGTGGCTGTGTTTGGCTAGGTCAGGGGTAGACCCACGTCAGGGTGGCTGTGTTTGGCTAGGTCAGGGGTAGACCCACGTCAGGGTGGCTGTGTTTGGCTAGGTCAGGGGTAGACCCACGTCAGGGTGGCTGTGTTTGGCTAGGTCAGGGGTAGACCCACGTCAGGGTGGCTGTGTTTGGCTAGGTCAGGGGTAGACCCACGTCAGGGTGGCTGTGTTTGGCTAGGTCAGGGGTAGACCCACGTCAGGGTGGCTGTGTTTGGCTAGGTCAGGGGTAGACCCACGTCAGGGTGGCTGTGTTTGGCTAGGTCAGGGGTAGACCCACGTCAGGGTGGCTGTGTTTGGCTAGGTCAGGGGTAGACCCACATCAGCGGGGCTGTGTTGGCTAGTTCAGGGGTAGACCCACGTCAGGGTGGCTGTGTTTGGCTAGGTCAGGGGTAGACCCACATCAGCGGGGCTGTGTTGGCTAGTTCAGGGGTAGACCCACGTCGGGGTGGCTGTTTGGCTAGGTCAAATCAAATCAAATTGTATTTGTAACGGGTGTAGACCTTACTGTGAAAGGCTTACTTACCAGCCCTTAACCAACAATGCAGTTAAGAAATAGAGTTTACTGAATATTTACTAAATATACTAAGAAAAAGACATCCCCTCCGCCACCATTATTATAGGCAGGCCGGGGGTAGACCCACGTTAGGGTGGCTGTGTTTGGCTAAGGCCGGGGGTAGACCCACGTCAGGGTCTGACAAACCCGACTTGTTTGCAATTGTCCACCAGGAAATAACTGAAGATGAGTGGGAGATCTACAGGAACAGCACTTCATGGTTTTTATTATTATTATTATTAGAGTCTCCAGGTCCTTACTGTTGCCCCCTGTGTTGTTGTCTCCCTGTAGATATAGAGTCTCCAGGTCCTTACTGTTGCCCCTTGTGTTGTTGTCTCCCTGTAGATATAGAGTCTCCAGGTCCTTACTGTTGCCCCTTGTGTTGTTGTCTCCCTGTAGATATAGAGCCTCCAGGTCCTTACTGTTGCCCCCTGTGTTGTTGTCTCCCTGTAGATATAGAGTCTCCAGGTCCTTACTGTTGCCCCTTGTGTTGTTGTCTCCCTGTAGATATAGAGTCTCCAGGTCCTTACTGTTGCCCCTTGTGTTGTTGTCTCCCTGTAGATATAGAGTCTCCAGGTCCTTACTGTTGCCCCTTGTGTTGTTGTCTCCCTGTAGATATAGAGTCTCCAGGTCCTTACTGTTGCCCCTTGTGTTGTTGTCTCCCTGTAGATATAGAGCCTCCAGATCCTTACTGTTGCCCCCTGTGTTGTTGTCTCCCTGTAGATATAGAGTCTCCAGGTCCTTACTGTTGCCCCTTGTGTTGTTGTCTCCCTGTAGATATAGAGCCTCCAGGTCCTTACTGCTGCCCCCTGTGTTGTTGTCTCCCTGTAGGTATAGAGCCTTCACCTTTGGCCTCACCTTTCTGCTGTACACCAGCTTCCACCTGTCCAGAAAACCCATCAGCATTGTCAAGGTAACACACACTCACACACTGATGTGTCATATAGTGAATTCACTGTACTACGCTGGCATTTAGCATATTCAGAGACTTACTCACTATACACTTGTCTCCACACACTATATATACATGTTATCAACACCGGTGCTGTTGTAACCTGGTTATCATGGCCTCAGTGTGGCTCAGCAGAGCCAGGGCATTGGCCCCTTTTTATAAACCGGGTAGTTTGAGCCCTGAATGTTGATTGGCTGAAAGCTTTGGTATATCAGACTATACCACTGGTATGACCAAAAATGATAATATAAATAATGCCCCTTGGGGGTTTGTGGTATATGGCCAATATACCACGGCTATCTGCGTAAGGTTAGTTCTACTCCGTTAGCCAGGTGTGGACCACATCGTTCACATTGTTCATTATTTTCCAGAGAAAGCCTAGCCCTCACATGATGTTATCATCTACCATTGTTTACTTTGGAACCATAGCATGGCTGCAAGCTGCTTGACATTGAGGTTAATGTGTGAGAAGCTTCATGTATGCTGTAGCTTGTGCTTTTTTTCATTATGAGAGTGTTTTGGACTGAGTAATGAATATGCATGTTTTCTCATGGTGATTATACTTGCTCCACAGAGTGAGCTGCATAAGAACTGCTCCGCTCTCCATGAGCTCTCCACGGCTGGTAGTAGCCAGCTGCCGAGCCTCCACACAGAGGCAGACTGCAGCTGGAAACCCTTTGGTGACAACACACTCAACCCCTGTTCTCCCCCTCTTTCTCTGATGACCCTCTAATTCTCAATCCCTCTTACACCTATTCTACCTACCTACCTTCCCTCCGACCTATTCTACCTACCTTCCCTCCGACCTATTCTACCTACCTTCCCTCCGACCTATTCTACCTACCTTCCCTCCGACCTATTCAACCTACCTTCCCTCCGACCTATCCCTCCGACCTATTCTACCTACCTTCCCTCCCACCTATTCTACCTACCTTCCCTCCCACCTATTCTACCTACCTTCCCTCCCACCTATTCTACCTACCTTCCCTCCCACCTATTCTACCTACCTACCTTCCCTCCCACCTATTCTACCTACCTACCTTCCCTCCCACCTATTCTACCTACCTACCTTCCCTCCCACCTATTCTACCTACCTACCTTCCCTCCCACCTATTCTACCTACCTACCTTCCCTCCCACCTATTCTACCTACCTACCTTCCCTCCCACCTATTCTACCTACCTACCTTCCCTCCCACCTATTCTACCTACCTACCTTCCCTCCCACCTATTCTACCTACCTACCTTCCCTCCCACCTATTCTACCTACCTTCCCTCCCACCTATTCTACCTACCTTCCCTCCCACCTATTCTACCTACCTACCTACCTACCTACCTACCTACCTACCTACCTACCTACCTACTCTACCTACCTACCTTCCCTCCCACCTATTCTACCTACCTACCTTCCCTCCCACCTATTCTACCTACCTACCTTCCCTCCACTTGTTACTGTTCACACATTTTTGTTGATCCACATAACCAAATCCAGGGGTCTGTATTCAGATAAGTGGCCCTTGGTTGAATTGAGGTTATTCCTATGCCAAATCTATTTTCACCCTTTCTAGATAAAAGCAACTATAAGCAGCTTCTGGGAGCCATGGACTACTCCTTCCTCTGCGCCTACGCTGTGGGAATGTTCCTCAGGTAAGGCTTCAACTAGGCTGTCCACCTGACCTGACCAGGGAAAATCTCTGGGTGTGTTATTAGCTAAAAAGGGCCTGGAGTTGATCCTGGGCAGGTCAGGTGATGAGGAAAACCCTTTAATAAAAAATGCACCCAACAATATCTTACTGCTAGCTGCTATTTTAACTTGGGTCAGAGTGACAACACTCTAGATCTTAGTTGGTGACACTTTGTATTCTAGGAAATGATGTTATGTCCTGAACCTGGGAGGAGATTGTGTCACGTCCTGTGATTGTGTCTAGGAAAATAGATAAATAGTTTAAGCTTCAAGCATTCTCTCAGCAGGCTATTGTTGAGTTAGGTTGACTACACAATACATGTCAGGCAAAAACCTATCCTCCCCATCTCTCTTCTTACAGCCAATCAATCAATCTCTCTCCATTTCGTTTTAATGTGTCTTAATGTCAAGCCCTTATAGTTCACCTCACAATGAAGTGTTTTACAATTGTATTTTCTGGACAGCCAGTGCTACAACTAGAACGTCTGTAGTCTGTAGCTGAAACACACAATGTTTAAAAGGTGTTACGGTGGGTGTTACGGTGGGACTCATTGTGTTAACGAACACAGTGTTCCTGTTGACATCGGATGGTTGGAGTTAAGTTCAGAGTGGATGGGCGGCTGTGGGTGGGGGAGGAATTATAAATACAAATAATGGAGATTAGAAATGATGCAAACAATTACATTGATAGAACCCACAATCTATCTGAGACATTAAAGCTGATCTGAATAGTGTACACACTCCCTCCTATATCTGGGGGAGAATATGCCGACTATGCCAGACATTCTGTCAGCCTGCTCTGATCTGATGCATTGTTAATATATCATCATTGTGCGTCCTGCAGTGGCATCATCGGCGAGCGCCTGCCCATCCGTCTGTACCTGACGTTTGGCATGTTGATGAGCGGCCTCTTCACCTGTCTGTTTGGTCTGGGCCGTATCTACAACATCCACAACCTCGGCTTCTATATATTTGTCCAGGTGGGTCACACACATACCTAGAACACCACACACACACACATACGTTGGAGTTGAGAGATCAGAGGACAACTATTCTGTATTCTGAATGTTTTTCTAGCTGCTCTCATTGCTCCCAAGTCTAACATAGTCCTCTGTGTGTTTGTCCTCTGCCTCAGGTGGCCAATGGCTTGGTTCAGACTACAGGCTGGCCCAGTGTGGTCACATGCATCGGGAACTGGTTTGGAAAGGGAAGGTAAGACTCAGGATCTGTGTTATTATATTCTACTGGTTCCTCTGTTGTTCAGATGCACTGACGTTCTAGGAGATGCACTGACGTTCTAGGAGATGCACTGACGTTCTAGGAGATGCACTGACGTTCTAGTTACTTGGGCTCCCAAGTGGCGTAATGGTCTAAGAGTCCCACAGGGCGGCGCATAATTGGCCCAGCGTCGTCTGGCCGGTGTTGACCGTCATTGTAAATAAGAATTTGTTCTTAACTGATTCTTGCCTTGTTAAATAAAATAAGTCAAATTAAATTATAGGAGATGCACTGAAGGTGTAGGAGATGCACTGAAGGTGTAGGAGATGCACTGAAGTCAAGTCAAGTCTAGGGGAAATTTGGTTGCAGACAGGTATTAAAACACATTCAATCCATCATAAATACTACATAAAAAACAGCATACAGTACAAGGATCACTTCATGTTGAAACCCAGGAGAATACGTTTCTCAATACAAAAATGCTTAGTGGCATTCATTTATGCAAATTTAGCCTCCCAATAGCAAAACAAACAAAAGAGTCCTTAAGTCTTTTCGTTCTGTGGTTAGGAACTCTATACCTCCTACCTGAACTCTATACCTCCTACCTGAACTCTATACCTCCTACCTGAACTCTATACCTCCTACCTGAACTCTATACCTCCTACCTGGGTCTTCCTTACGACCTGCCTAACGTAAAGATTGGAGAGCTGAATTTGGTTCACCCCAATAACTATACTGGCCACTCTGACAAGCCGATCAAGCCTGTTCTTATTAGCCAAATTTTAAATTCCCGAACCATACCACAACACAAAACGTCCGCACCGACTCAATCCACAACACAAAACGTCAGCACCGACTCAATCCACACCACAACACAAAACGTCAGCACCGACTCAATCCACACCACAACACAAAACGTCAGCACCGACTCATTCCACACCACAACACAAAACGTCAGCACCGACTCAATCCACACCACAACACAAAACGTCAGCACCGACTCATTCCACAACACAAAACGTCAGCACCGACTCATTCCACACCACAACACAAAACGTCAGCACCGACTCAATCCACACCACAACACAAAACGTCAGCACCGACTCAATAAAAGTTCTATAAAACAGAGTCATAATTTTGTTGCACACCTTAAGAGTTCATTTTTCTCAGGAAATAAAAACGTTGCTGTACCTTCTTAGAAATGGCATCTGTATTGGTCTGAAAGCACAGCCTGTTATCAAACACAGTACCCAAATATTTATAATTATCAACCAAGCCCCTTACACTACCCACCACTGCGACCTGTATGCTCTCGTTGGCTGGCGTTCACTATACATTCGTCGCCAAACCCACTGGCTCCAGGTCATCTATAAGTCTTTATTAGGTAAATCCCCGCCCTATCTCAGCTCACTGGTCACCATAGCAACACCCACCCGTAGCATGCGCTCCAGCAGGTATATCTCACTGGTCACCCCCAAACCCAACACCTCCTTTGGCCGCCATTCCTTCCAGTTCGCTGCTGCCAATGACTGGAACGAATTGCAAAAATCATTGAAGCTAGAGGTTCCTATCTCCCTCAATACCTTTAAGCATCAGCTGTCAAAGCTGCTTATCGATCGCTGCACCTGTATATAGCCCTTCTGTAAATAGCCCACACTACTACCTCATCCCCATATTTATTTTTGTTTATTTTTCACTAATCTTGCACTCCAGTATCTCTATTTGCACATCATAATTTGCACATCCTTCATTCCTGTGTTAATGATGATAATTCTGTAATTTATTTCTACTCTATAGTCTATTTATTGTCCTACCTCCCAACCTTACT
The DNA here is from genome assembly GCA_023634145.1 of Thymallus thymallus. NCBI lineage: Eukaryota > Metazoa > Chordata > Actinopteri > Salmoniformes > Salmonidae > Thymallus > Thymallus thymallus. Next base: position 2,507,863 of record CM042408.1, on the reverse strand, counting down.
GCATTTTTGCACTACATTTTGCACTCTGTTTATAGATTTTTCTATTGTGTTTTTTTGACTGTTTGTTTAATGTGTAACTCTGTGTTGTTATTTGTCGCACTGCTTTGCTTTGTCTTGGCCAGGTCGCAGTTGCAAATGAGAACTTGTTCTCAACTGACCTACCTGGTTAAATAAAGGTTAAATAAAAAAAATAAAAAAAAATAAAAAAGTCAATCTCAATTCCCTCAATAGTTGTGAGTTTGGGAATGAGTACTGACTTCCTGAAGTCAATAATCATATCCTTAGTCATTGACACATTCAGTTCAAGGTAAAACTCCTTACACCATGACACAAAGTCATTGACAATCGGCCCATGATCCAATACCCCTCCCTTCAACAAGCTAACTATGACTGTGTCATCTGCAAACTTTATATGTCTATTCTCAAACTTGCTCTGGCAGCTATATGTGTAGAGAACATAAAGAAGGGGAGAGAACACAACCTTGCGGTGAGCCAGTGGATGAGTGTTGCTTGTGTGAGAGGATACCATTAACTCTCACACACTGTGATCTGTCTGTCATAAAGTCTACAGTCGTGGCCAAAAGTTTTGAGAATGACACAAGTATTGGTCTCCACAACGTTTGCTGCTTCAATGTTCTTAGATCTTTATGTCAGTAGTTACTATGGTAACACTGAAGTATAATTACAAGTATTCCATAATTGTCAAAGGCTTTCATTGACAATGACATTCAGTTTATGCAAAGAGTCAATATTTGCAGTGTTGACCCTTCTTTTTCAAGACTTCTGCAATCCGCCCTGGCATGCTGTCAATTAACTTCTGGGCCACATCCTGACTGATGACAGGCCATTCTTGCATAATCAATGCTTGGAGTTTGTCAGAAGTTGTGGGGTTTTGTTTGTCCACCCGCCTCTTGAGGATCGACCACAAGTTCTCAATGGGATTAAGGTCTGGGGAGTTTCCTGGTGGTGCCCCGATCCCGCAGCTGAATCAACTTTAGGAGACGGTCCTGGCGCTTGCTGGTCTTTCTTGGGCGCCCTGACGCCTTCTTCACAACAATTGATCCTCTCTCCTTGAAGTTCTTGATGATCCGATAAATGGTTGATTTAGGTGCAATCTTACTAGCAACAATATCCTTGCCTGTGAAGCCCTTTTTGTGAAAAGCAATGATGACGGCACGTGTTTCCTTGCAGGTAACCATGGTTGACAGAGGAAGAACAATGATTTCAAGCACCACCCTCCTTTTAAAGCTTCCAGTCTGTTATTCTGACTCAATCAGCATGACAGAGTGATCTCCAGCCTTGTCCTCGTCAACACTCTCACCTGTGTTAACGAGACAATCACTGACATGATGGCAGCTGGTCCTTTTGTGGCAGGGCTGAAATGCAGTGTAAATGTTTTTGGGGGATTAAGTTCATTTTCATGGCAAAGAGGGACTTTGCAATTAATTGCAATTCATCTGATCACTCTTCATGACATTCTGGAGTATATGCAAATTGCCATCAAGACTGAGGCAGCAAACTTTTGGCCACGACTGTAAGATCCATCCAATGATATTAGTATTGAGATTGAAGTCAGAGAGAAGCTTCTCTACAAGCAAGTGTGGTTGAATGGTGTTAAAAGCAGAGGAAAAATCAATGATCAGAAGTCTAGCATGATTTAGTGGGCCCTCGAGGTGACGATACAAGTAGTTCAGCAGCATCATCAGGGTGGCATCCTCAACCTCCCTACCAGCTCTGTAAGCAAACGGCAGAGGGTCCAGAGAACCCTGTACCTGCCGCCGGACAGCCTGCCCCACCACCTTCTCAAAAACCTTCATAAGTAAAGATGTGAGTGGTACCGGTCTAAAATCGTTTAGGGACTTTGGGTTTGTACACTTAGCGACAGGGACAATAATTGAGTGTTTCCAGATTTCCGGAATCTTTTGTAACTCCAGAGATTTCATAAAAATAATTTGAAAAACATTGCAGAGCTGATCAGCACAAGACTTAAGTACTTTACCACAGATCTCATCAGGGCCTGGACTCTTCCTACTGTGGGTGTGCCTGAACAGTTTCACAACAGAGTCGACAATGGTAATTCTTTGACTCGACTTAGTCTTGCACCTCAGCTCGTCTATCTGCTTATTAAAATCTTGTTTATCAAACCTTAAGTAGAAATCATTCAAACTATCTGCTAATTGACTGTCAGAATTAAAACCATCCAGATTGGCTGCCTTATTATGCCGTTCCAAGCAGCTTTTACATTATTACTTTTAAACTCTGTCTCTATCTTGTCCTTGTAGTTAATCTTTGCTTTCTTAATTTCAACCCTTACCTCCTTTCCTCAGCTCTCTCACCTCTATTAAAAGCAGCTGTCCTAAGACTTTTCAAATCTTTTGAAACCCAAGGTTTATTATTTGGCAAGATTTTTACTTCCTTGGTAGGGATCACAGAGTCCGCACAGAACGTTATATAGCTACACACCACGTTAGTAAGTTAATTTATGTCGTCCGAGGAGTCCAAGAACACTGACCAGTCTGTACACTCGAAACAGCCCTGAAGGGTATGGGAACTATCCTCAGTCCAGACCTTCACCCTTCGCCTCACAACCTGCTCACGTTGAAGCACAGTCCTATAGGTCGGTAAAAGGTGTACTACATTGTGATCTGAAGATCCAAGCGGGGGTCCACCAACAGATTTATAAGTCCCCTTTTATAGGGCCATAACACAAGTCAAGAATTTTACTATAACGAGTGGGGCATGAGACATACTGATAAAAACCTGTTAATGTGCCCTTTAGTTTACAATGGTTAAAATCTCCCAGAATAAAATTGGGGGAATATGGAGATATAGATTGCAGTTCTTGTGTCACTTTAAATATTACATCAGCTGCTGCTTTGGCGTTTGCCTTAGGATGTATATAGACCACCGTAACAAAGTCAATTTTATTTCTTAAAGACTGCACGTTTGTTAGTATCATAGAAGGCAGTGGAAGTCGATTATTCAGTAATTGTTGACTGATCCGCCTACGAACACCACCTCTTCTTCCACGTTTCCTGACATTAACTTTCCCAGACTTGTATCCTCGTTTAGACAACCTGTCATGGGGCACCGCATCTGGTGTCCATACGCCAAATGACGAAGTTGTAGGAGATGCACTGAAGTTCTAACTATGTTCTAACTGGTTTCCTTGGTCGGAGGGGTCTGATCATGGGCCTGTTCAAGTCACAACTATCCTAACCCTGTTCTAACTGGTGTTCCTTCCCTACAGGAGGGGTCTGATCATGGGCATATGGAACTCCCATACCTCCGTGGGAAACATCCTGGGCTCTTTGATCGCAGGTTACTGGGTCTCCTCTAACTGGGGCCTGTCCTTCATCGTCCCAGGCCTCGTCATCGCCGCCATGGGCATCGTCTGCTTCCTCTTCCTCATCGAACGTGAGTACTGCTCTGTGACTGGTTGGAGGAAGACAGGAAAAGACTCTCTTCCCATTGACCTCAGAGAAGTTTCGATGCATGATTTATGTGATGGCAAAAGTATTGCATGCTGAAATTCACAACTAATCTGACTGGTTTTGTCTGTAGATCCAAATGATCTGAGAAGCATCCATGATGTGCAGAACCCTGCTCCCAGCAACAATGTGGGTACTTAAGATGTCTCTCTTGGTCTCCAAAGCATCTCTACTTAGTATAGACATAATATGGGGACATTTCTGAGGTATAAATACAGACATATTCATGAATCACAGACAGAATAAGCCCCTTTGTTCTATGCTAAGTGGAAGTGCCATTTTGGAAATGTGTGTGGACGTTTTGTTTTTGTTTTGTGAGCTACGAGTGGGTTCATTGTATGGAGCATTGCATCGTTTCCATGACAACTGTCTCCCACTTTAGCTCATAGCGTAGCAGTAGAGTCTCTGAGAGCGTGGGCGGGCTCTGGTAAGAAAGGCCTCTCTGGAGACAGACACACATCAACAAGGGATACAACATAATTAGACACACATCAACAAGGGATGAAACATAATTACAGACACACATCAACAAGGGATGAAACATAATTACAGACACACATCAGCAAGGGATAAAACATAATTACAGACACACATCAACAAGGGATAAAAAACATAATTACAGACACACATCAGCAAGGGATAAAAAACATAATTACAGACACACATCAAGAAGGGATGAAACATAATTAGACACACATCAACAAGGGATGAAACATAATTACAGACACACATCAACAAGGGATGAAACATAATTAGACACACATCAACAAGGGATGAAACATAATTACAGACACACATCAACAAGGGATGAAACATAATTACAGACACACATCAGCAAGGGATAAAACATAATTACAGACACACATCAACAAGGGATAAAAAACATAATTACAGACACACATCAGCAAGGGATAAAACATAATTACAGCCACACATCAACAAGGGATGAAACATAATTACAGACACACATCAACAAGGGATGAAACATAATTAGACACACATCAACAAGGGATAAAACATAATTACAGACACACATCAACAAGGGATGAAACATAATTACAGACACACATCAACAAGGGATGAAACATAATTAGACACACATCAACAAGGGATAAAACATAATTACAGACACACATCAACAAGGGATGAAACATAATTACAGACACACATCAGCAAGGGATAAAACATAATTACAGACACACATCAACAAGGGATGAAACATAATTAGACACACATCAGCAAGGGATAAAACATAATTACAGACACACATCAGCAAGGGATAAAAAACATAATTACAGACACACATCAGCAAGGGATAAAAAACATAATTACAGACACACATCAAGAAGGGATGAAACATAATTACAGACACACATCAGCAAGGGATGAAACATAATTACCGACACACATCAGCAAGGGATAAAACATAATTACAGACACACATCAACAAGGGATGAAACATAATTACAGACACACATCAACAAGGGATAAAACATAATTACAGCCACACATCAACAAGGGATGAAACATAATTAGACACACATCAACAAGGGATAAAACATAATTACAGACACACATCAACAAGGGATGAAACATAATTACAGACACACATCAACAAGGGATGAAACATAATTAGACACACATCAACAAGGGATGAAACATAATTACAGACACACATCAGCAAGGGATAAAACATAATTACAGACACACATCAACAAGGGATAAAAAACATAATTACAGACACACATCAGCAAGGGATAAAAAACATAATTACAGACACACATCAAGAAGGGATGAAACATAATTAGACACACATCAACAAGGGATGAAACATAATTACAGACACACATCAACAAGGGATGAAACATAATTAGACACACATCAACAAGGGATGAAACATAATTACAGACACACATCAACAAGGGATGAAACATAATTACAGACACACATCAGCAAGGGATAAAACATAATTACAGACACACATCAACAAGGGATAAAAAACATAATTACAGACACACATCAGCAAGGGATAAAACATAATTACAGCCACACATCAACAAGGGATGAAACATAATTACAGACACACATCAACAAGGGATGAAACATAATTAGACACACATCAACAAGGGATAAAACATAATTACAGACACACATCAACAAGGGATGAAACATAATTACAGACACACATCAACAAGGGATGAAACATAATTAGACACACATCAACAAGGGATAAAACATAATTACAGACACACATCAACAAGGGATGAAACATAATTACAGACACACATCAGCAAGGGATAAAACATAATTACAGACACACATCAACAAGGGATGAAACATAATTACAGACACACATCAGCAAGGGATAAAACATAATTACAGACACACATCAGCAAGGGATAAAAAACATAATTACAGACACACATCGGCAAGGGATAAAAAACATAATTACAGACACACATCAGCAAGGGATAAAAAACATAATTACAGACACACATCAAGAAGGGATGAAACATAATTACAGACACACATCAGCAAGGGATGAAACATAATTACCGACACACATCAGCAAGGGATAAAACATAATTACAGACATACATCAACAAGGGATGAAACATAATTACAGACATACATCAACAAGGGATGAAACATAATTACAGACATACATCAACAAGGGATTAAACATAATTACAGACACACATCAGCAAGGGATGAAACATAATTACAGACACACATCAGCAAGGGATAAAACATAATTATGGCCACCGTGAATTCCCTCGGCAAATAGTAGGGTCTCAGGCTAACGGCTAACAGTTCAATGTCCGGGCTACAAAACTTTTCCTTAAGAGTAATATGGTTCGGATGACACCATCTGTTGTTAACTAATAAAGCCAGCCCACCACTCTTACCGGAAGAGACGCGATCCCTGTCCGCTCTGATGGTCTGGAAACCGTTGATAGTGACGTTCTGTATGGGGATGTTATCGTTCAGCCAAGTCTCAGTAAAACACATTAGGCTAGCTTCCCGATAAATCCTTTGTCCACGAACAAGTCCCTCCAACTCATCCATCTTGTTATGTAGACACCTCACATTGCCCATAATAATAGACGGTATAGCCGGCTTGTACTTGAAACTCCTCCGCTTTGCCTTACATTTCAATCCCGCCCTGCGTCCACGGCGTCGTCTTTTCAACTCGTCCGGAATATCAAACTTTTCCCTGGGGAGCAGCAGCGCTGCGTGGGCTAAATCCAGGAGCTGGGCTCTGTTGTAAACAATAACAGTTGACGACTCCTGTCGACGTTCAGCTGCGATAAAATCCATAATCCTGAACTATTATAGTTCAACTGTAGCAAAATAAAAAATAAAACTAAAGAAAAAGAGACGAAAACGAACTAAAACAACAATTTATGCAGAACAACGGGAACTGCTTAACAGGCGACCACTCAGGGCGGCGCCAAGTAGCTTCATATGAACTGTAACATGATGGTAAACAGTATTGTAGCTTCATATGAACACTGTAACATGATGGTAAACAGTATTGTAGCTTCATATGAACTGTAACATGATGGTAAACAGTATTGTAGCTTCATATGAACTGTAACATGATGGTAAACAGTATTGTAGCTTCATATGAACACTGTAACATGATGGTAAACAGTATTGTAGCTTCATATGAACACTGTAACATGATGGTAAACAGTATTGTAGCTTCATATGAACACTGTAACATGATGGTAAACAGTATTGTAGCTTCATATGAACACTGTAACATGATGGTAAACAGTATTGTAGCTTCATATGAACTGTAACATGATGGTAAACAGTATTGTAGCTTCATATGAACTGTAACATGATGGTAAACAGTATTGTAGCTTCATATGAACTGCAACATGATGGTAAACAGTATTGTAGCTTCATATGAACTGTAACATGATGGTAAACAGTATTGTAGCTTCATATGAACTGTAACATGATGGTAAACAGTATTGTAGCTTCATATGAACTGTAACATGATGGTAAACAGTATTGTAGCTTCATATGAACACTGTAACATGATGATAAACAGTATTGTAGCTTCATATGAACACTGTAACATGATGGTAAACAGTATTGTAGCTTCATATGAACTGTAACATGAAGGTAAACAGTATTGTAGCTTCATATGAACTGTAACATGATGGTAAACAGTATTGTAGCTTCATATGAACTGTAACATGATGGTAAACAGTATTGTAGCTTCATATGAACTGTAACATGATGGTAAACAGTATTGTAGCTTCATATGAACACTGTAACATGATGGTAAACAGTATTGTAGCTTCATATGAACACTGTAACATGATGGTAAACAGTATTGTAGCTTCATATGAACACTGTAACATGATGGTAAACAGTATTGTAGCTTCATATGAACACTGTAACATGATGGTAAACAGTATTGTAGTTTCATATGAACACTGTAACATGATGGTAAACAGTAATGTAGCTTCATATGAACACTGTAACATGATGGTAAACAGTATTGTAGCTTCATATGAACACTGTAACATGATGGTAAACAGTATTGTAGCTTCATATGAACACTGTAACATGATGGTAAACAGTATTGTAGCTTCATATGAACACTGTAACATGATGGTAAACAGTATTGTAGCTTCATATGAACACTGTAACATGATGGTAAACAGTATTGTAGCTTCATATGAACACTGTAACATGATGGTAAACAATATTGTAGCTTCATATGAACACTGTAACATGATGGTAAACAGTATTGTAGCTTCATATGAACTGTAACATGATGGTAAACAGTATTGTAGCTTCATATGAACACTGTAACATGATGGTAAACAGTATTGTAGCTTCATATGAACACTGTAACATGATGGTAAACAGTATTGTAGCTTCATATGAACTGTAACATGATGGTAAACAGTATTGTAGCTTCATATGAACACTGTAACATGATGGTAAACAGTATTGTAGCTTCATATGAACACTGTAACATGATGGTAAACAGTATTGTAGCTTCATATGAACACTGTAACATGATGGTAAACAGTATTGTAGCTTCATATGAACACTGTAACATGATGGTAAACAGTGCTATACTTGGTTTTGTTTCCTCATGTAAAAGCATACCAAGAGCTGGAAGGAGGTGAATGGACACAAGCAGCTCTATCATTCGTACAAACAAGGAAGCAAATCTCAGGTGTGTGTCTGTTTTTTGTCTGTGTTTATGTTAGTGTCTGTATAAAGATCTGTGTTATTAACCTTCCGTCTCCCTCTCAGAACTGGGACACAGAGCTGCTGCTGCCTGTACAGCAGGTGGTGGTGCTGAAGAGTGAATCAGAGCCCTCGGCCATCAGCTTCATGGGAGCTCTACACATACCGGTCAGTCACCTGAGCTCTCACACCACCCATATCTCTCACTCACACACACACACACACACACACACACACACACACACACACACACACACACACACACACACAGTTTTAAATTGATATCCTTGTGGGGTACAAAGAATTAATTCTCATCCAAAATCCTATTCTCCCTAAACCTAACCTTAACTCCAAACCCTGATTGCAACCCAATCCTCGTGGGGATCGGCAAAATGTCCCCACTTGTCAGAATTTTCCTTGTTTAACTTTCCTTGGGAGAACTTCTGGTACCCACAAGGATACTTAAACAAAAACACACATGCACACACCAGAGGAGGCTGCTGAGGGGAGAACGTTTCATCATAATGGCTGGAACGGAGCCAATGGAACCTCCTGTGACACACACACACACACACCAACGCCAGGCCCTGTTCCCCAAAGCCATGGTGTCAAACTCATTTCCTGGAGGTGGGTATCGGATGGTTTTTGTTACTGGAATTTGAAACGTGCCCTAGGCACCTAAATAGATCTACGATAATTACATAGGTACTGTATAAACAACCGGGGAAAACGCTGGCCCTAAACATACACCATACAAAGTACCTTTCTGTTCTAGACTACTGTATAGCTGACAGTATGCTTGTCTCGTTCTCCCTCCAGGGAGTGATTGAGTTCTCTCTGTGTTTGCTGTTTGCCAAGCTGGTCAGCTACACTTTCCTCTTCTGGCTACCGCTCTTCATCACTAAAGCAGGTAGTCATTCCCCTGCTACATCCATATAGGAACTCTGTCTGGGCGTTGTGGTAAGACACAAGATATACAGGATATACAAGATATACAGGATGTGTCAGGGCATTCAGTCTTTGTCTGGTACCTATCTGAAATTAGGTATTGATGTTCTGCGGTCAGCTCTGCCAAGTAGTATTCCTATGCTCTGCCAAGTAGTATTCCTATGCTCTGCCAGGTAGTATTATTAAGTAGTATTCCTATGCTCTGCCAGGTAGTATTATTAAGTAGTATTCCTATGCTCTGCCAGGTAGTATTCCTATGCTCTGCCAGGTAGTATTATTAAGTAGTATTCCTATGCTCTGCCAGGTAGTATTCCTATGCTCTGCCAAGTAGTATTCCTATGCTCTGCCAGGTAGTATTATTAAGTAGTATTCCTATGCTCTACCAGGTAGTATTCCTATGCTCTGCCAGGTAGTATTCCTATGCTCTGCTAGGTAGTATTATTAGGTAGTATTCCTATGCTCTACCAGGTAGTATTCCTATGCTCTACCAGTTAGTATTATTAGGTAGTATTCCTATGCTCTGCCAGGTAGTATTCCTATGCTCTGCCAGGTAGTATTATTAGGTAGTATTCCTATGCTCTACCAGGTAGTATTCCTATGCTCTACCAGGTAGTATTATTAGGTAGTATTCCTATGCTCTGCCAGGTAGTATTCCTATGCTCTGCCAGGTAGTATTATTAGGTAGTATTCCTATGCTCTGCCAGGTAGTATTCCTATGCTCTACCAGGTAGTATTATTAGGTAGTATTCCTATGCTCTGCCAGGTAGTATTATTAGGTAGTATTCCTATGCTCTGCCAGGTAGTATTCCTATGCTCTACCAGGTAGTATTATTAGGTAGTATCCCTATGCTCTGACAGGTAGTATTCCTATGCTCTGACAGGTAGTATTATTAGTATGTCACTTGTTTTGTTTGCCAGAGGGTGTGTTGAGATAATGTGTTGTCTGTCTGTCTGTCTGTCTGTCTCAGCTCACCTAGATGCCAAGAGGGCCGGAGAACTCTCCACTCTGTTTGACGTGGGAGGAATTGTGGGTATGTTCTCTTTTTGTTTTTGTCAGTGGTTGTTTTTAGCTCTTCTTTTCATGTAGCTTCATGAACCATATAACTTTCTTATAATCTGGATATTTATGCACCTTCGTGTGTGTTTTGTGTCAGAGATTTTATTCCTCAAGATTATAATTGGAAATTAATTAATTCCTGCATCAGTGGAATTTAACTACTCTCAAACCACTTGATTTGTTCTGCTTATCACATCGTCTATCTCTCTCTATCTCTATCTATCTAGGGGGAATCCTGGCTGGGGTCATATCTGATAAGCTGGGAAAGAGGGCCACCACCTGTGCAGTGATGCTGCTGCTGGCTGCTCCCACTGTGAGACTCACTCACTCACTCTCTCTCACTCTCACACACTCTCTCTCACTCTCTGCCCCCCCCCCCCCCCCCTGTTGTACAGGACAGGAATCACAGTTGATAATCTCAAATAAATACAAATATGAGCATGCATCATGAATCTTACAGGACATATACACTTAGTATACAAAACATTAAGAACACCTTCCTAATATTGAGTTGCACCCCCTACGTTTGCCCTCAGAACAGCCTCCATTGGTCGTGGCATGGACCCTACAAGGTGTCAATGCAGTTATCAAGTTGGCTGGATTTCCTTTTGGTGGTGGGCCGTTCTAGATAGACACAGGAAACTGTTAATTGTGAAAAACCCAGCAGTGTTGCAGTTCTTGACACACTCAAACCGGTGTGCCTGGCACCTACTACCAGACCCCGTTCAAAGACACTTAAATATTTTGTCTTGCCCATTCACCCTCTGAATTTTGTGCACAAATTTGTTTACATCCCTGTTAGTGAGCATTTCTCCTTTGCCAAGATAATCCATCCACCTGCCAGGTAGTATTCCTATGCTCTGCCAGGTGTGGCATATCAAGAAGCTGATTAAACAGCCTGATCATTACACAGGTGCATCTTGTGCTGGGGACAATAAAAGGTCACTCTAAAATGTGACCTTTTATTGCCACGCATGTATCAAGTTGAGGGAGCGTGCAATTGGAACGCTGACTGCAGGAATGTCCACCAGAGCTGTTGCCAGGTTATTAAAAGTTAATTTCTCTACCATAAGCCACCTCCAACGTCATTTGGCAGTGCATACAACCGGCCTCACAACCGCAGACCACGTGTAACCATGCCAGCCCAAGACCTCCACATCTGGCTTCTTCACCTGCGGGATCGTCTGAGACCAGCCACCCGGACAGCTGATGAAACTGTGGGTTTGCACAACCAAAATATTTCTGCACAAACTGTCAGAAACCGTCTCAGGGAAGCTCATCTGCGTGCTCGTCGTCCTCACCAGGGTCTTGACCTGACTGCAGTTCAGCGTTGTAACCGACTTCAGTGGGCAAATAATCACCTTGGATGGCCACTGGCATGATAGAGAAGTGTGCTTATCACAAATGAATCTCTTTGAACTGTACTGGGAAGATGGCAGAATGTGTGTATGGCGTCCTGTGGGCGAGCGGATAGCAACGTTGTGAACAGAGTGTCCCATGGTGGCGGTGGGGTTATGGTATGGGAAGGCATAAGTTACAGACAACGAACACAATTGCATTTTATCGATGGCAATTTCAATGCACAGAGACACCGTGACGAGATCCTGAGGCCCGTTGTCGTGCCGTTCATCCGCCGCCATCACCTCAGGTTTCAGCATGATAATGCACGGCTCCATGTCCCAAGGATCTGTACACAATTCCTGGAAGCTGAAAATGTCCCAGTTCTTCTATGGTCTGCATACTCACCAGACAGGTAACCCGTTGAGCATGTTTGGGATGCTCTGGATCGACTTTTACGACAGCGTGTTCCAGTTCCCACCAATATGCAGCAACTTCGCACAGCCATTGAAGAAGAGTGGGACAACATTTTCACAGGTCACAATCAACAGCCTGATCAACTCTATGCGAAGGAGATGTGTCGGGCTGCATGAGGCAAATGGTGGTCACATTTTTTTAGGTACAGCATCTGTGACTAATGGGTGCGTAATCTGTATTCCCAGTCATGTGAAATCCATAGATTAGGGCCTAGTTCATTTATTTCAATTGACTGATTTCCTTATATGAACTGTAAAATAGTTTAAATTTATTTTGATTCAGTATGTCTGAATTGTCTCAAAGCTTATAAATCCTTCTTTAACCTGTCTCCTCCCCTTTATCTACACTGATTTGAAGTGGATTTAATAGGTGACATCAATAAGGGATCATAGCAGGGCGGCAGGTAGCCTAGCGGTTAGAGCGTTGGGCCAGTAACCGAAAGGTCCGTCGTTCGAATACTGAGCCGACAAGTTGAAAAACCTGTCGATATGCCCTTGAGCAAGGCACTTAACCCGAATTTGCTCCAGGGGCGCCGTACTACTATGGCTGACCCTGTAGGTAGGCAGTCATTGTAAATAAGAATTTGTTCTTAAATTACTTCCCTAGTTAGGTTAAATAAAATAGCTGCTCAGTCTGTCATGTTTTGTCCACTCAGTATTTGACAGCTGTTGTTTTTGGTTCTTCATTTCAGCTTTATGGCTTTTCTATGATCAGTGAGTTTGGACTGGGACCCACCGTCGGTAGGGATCAATTCTCATATACTCCAGTTTGTGCTGAGGGATTAACTGAATCCCACTCCTGAGCAATATGACTTCTATACATTTTGGCTGTGCTATTTTGACTGTCAATGACTCACAGGTGAACAGAGTTTGGTTGGTTTTGACAGTCAACCAACGATGAAGTGAATGATGTTTTGATGTGCCGTGTTCCTCCTAGGCATGCTGCTGGTGTGTGGAGGACTAGTGAATGGGCCATATGCTCTAATTACAACTGCAGTGTCTGCTGATCTGGTGAGGGAGTGTGTGTGTTGCCAGTCTCTCGCTATCCTTTTACACTGTTTATAACCCTCCCTAGTTTTATCTTCCTAACCTTTTTTTAACGGCCATACTATTTCAGTATTTCCTGTGTGTGGGCCTCTCTGACCTCAAATCCTCTCTGTTTTTGACCTTTGACTCCAGGGAACACACAAGAGCCTGAAGGGCAACTCCAGAGCCCTTTCTACTGTCACAGCCATCATCGACGGCACAGGATCAGTAGGTTAGTCTCTCAATCTCCTCACCTGTCACCTCCACAAATCAAATCAAATGTATTTATAAAGCCCTTTTTACATTAGCCGATGTCACAAAGTGCTATACAGCAACCCAGCCTGAAACCCCAAACAGCAAGTAATGCAGATGTAGAAGCACGGTGGCTTGGAAAAACTCCTTAAAAAGGCAAAAACCTAGAGAGGAACCAGGCTCTGAGGGGTGGCCAGTCCTCTTCTGGCTGTGCCGGGTGGAGATTAGAACAATTCATGGCCATTAAGGCCAGTTCTTTCTCCAAGATGTTCAAACGGTCATAGATGACCAGCAGGGTAAACAAATAATCATAGTGGTTGTAGAGTTTGCAACAGGTAAATACATCAGGAGTGAATGTCACTTGGCTTTTCATAGCCAGGCATTTAGATGCGGTAGAGAGCGCAGGTACGGTGCGATCCTACATGTAGAAGTAGGTTAGTCTCTCAAACTCCTCTCCTGTCACCTCCAACCCTACCAGTAGAACCTACATGATGAAGTAGGTTAGTCTCTCAAACTCCTCTCCTGTCACCTCCAACCCTACCAGTAGAACCTACATGATGAAGTAGGTTAGTCTCTCAAACTCCTCTCCTGTCACCTCCAACCCTACCAGTAGAACCTACATGATGAAGTAGGTTAGTCTCTCAAACTCCTCTCCTGTCACCTCCAACCCTACCAGTAGAACCTACATGATGAAGTAGGTTAGTCTCTCAAACTCCTCTCCTGTCACCTCCAACCCTACCAGTAGATCCTACATGATGAAGTAGCTCGACAAGGTGGTAGCTTTAAAAAAAAAATATATATATATATTTAACCTTTATTTAACTAGGCAAGTCAGTTAAGAACAAAGTCTTATTTACGATGACGGCCTACCAAAAGGCAAAATAATTCCTGCGGGGACGGGGGCTGGGATTAAAAATACAAATAAATAAAATATAAATATAGGACCAAACACACATCACGACAAGAGAGATAAAACAACACTACCTTAAGAGAGACCTAAGACAACAACACAGCAAGGCAGCAACACATGACAACACAGCATGGTAGCAACACAACATGACAACAACATGGCAGCAACACATGACAACACCGCATGGTAGCAACATAACATGACAACAACATGGCAGCAACACATGACAACAACATGGTAGCAACACAACATGGTAGCAGAACAAAACATGGTACAAACATTATTGGGCACAGACAACAGCACAAAGGGCAAGAAGGTAGAGATGACAATACATCACACAAAGCAGCCACAACTGTCAGTAAGAGTGTCCATGATTGAGTCTTTGAATGAAGAGATTGAGATAAAACTGTCCAGTTTGAGTGTTTGTTGCATCTCGTTCCAGCGCTAGCTGCAGCGAACTGAAAAGACGAGCGACTCAGGGATGTGTGCGCTTTGGGGACCTTTAACAGAATGAGACTGGCAGAACGAGTGTTGTATGTGGAGGATGAGGGCTGCAGTAGATATCTCAGATAGGGGGGAGTGAGGCCTAAGAGGGTTTTATAAATAAGCATCAACCAGTGGGTCTTGTGACGGGTATACAGAGATGACCAGTTTACAGAGGAGTATAGAGTGCAGTGATGTGTCCTATAAGGAGCATTGGTGGCAAATCTGATGGCCGAATGGTAAAGAACATCTAGCCGCTCGAGAACACCCTTACCTGCCGATCTATAAATTATGTCTCCGTAATCTAGCATGGGTAGGATGGTCATCTGAATCAGGGTTAGTTTGGCAGCTGGGGTGAAAGAGGAGTGATTACGATAGAGGAAACCAAGTCTAGATTTAACTTTTGCCTGCAGCTTTGATATGTGATGAGAGAAAGAGTGTGCCATCTAGCCATACTTGTGTGAGGTGACTACCTCAAGCTCTAAACCCTCAGATGTAGTAATCACACCTGTGGGGAGAGGGGCGTTCTTCTTACCAAACCACATGACCTTTGTTTTGGAAGTGTTCAGAACAAGGTTAAGGGTAGAGAAAGCTTGTTGGACACTAAGAAAGCTTTGTTGTAGAGCGTTTAACACAACATCCGGAGAGTGGCCAGCTGAGTATAAGACTGTATCATCTGCATATAAATGGATGAGAGCGGTTCCTGCTGCCTGAGCTATGTTGTTGATGTAAATTGAGAAGAGCGTGGGGCCTAGGATTGAGCCTTGGGTTACTCCCTTGGTGACAGGCAGTGGCTGAGACAGCAGATTTTCAGACTTTAAACACTGCACTCTTTGAGAGGTAGTTAGCAGACCAAAGACCCCTCAGAGACACCAATACTTCTTAGCCGTTCCACAAGAATGGAATGGTCTATAGCAGGGGTCTTCAACCTTTTTCAGCCCAGGGACCCCTTGGCCGATAGAGAAAACGAACAGGGACCCCAGATTAAAAGTTGTAGTGTTTTAAGCCTGGCCGTACACTAACAGTAACTGACTAACATTTATCACCTCTTTTAACCTATTTTGTACTCAGTTATACAGAACTATTATTGGTTTTTATTATTGGCCATATAATACAATAATTGTAATCCCTTTTTTAACCTATTTATATACTCAATTATTATGTTGATGTTTGAAACTTTTTTGTTTTTTATTATTATTATTATTAATAATAATGAGGTTTACATTTGGGTTTATTTATCTTATGGGTGACACATAGGCCTACCTTAGTGAGATGACTGGCCCTGGTGGGTAGCACACAGCCTGTCTATTCTGGGGGAGATGGCGGTTGTCAGGCAGAGCACCATGTCATCCTCAGGCTGCAGTCTGGACCGGTATTTGCTCTTCAGGTAGGTGAGGGAGGAAAATCCACTTTCACAAAAATATGTTGTCGCAAAAGGCTCAGCATTGTTTTTGCAGTGAGCTGGGGGAAGTCTTTCTGGCAATAAATCCAGAACTGAATGAGAGGCCTTGACTCATACACATTCTTGTGCGTGCTGTCTGTGGATAGCTCTATCAGCTCATCTTCCTCAGAGGCTGTCAAGTTTGAGCTGTCATATGCTTTGTCTTTGAATGGAAACTTTCGAGTGCCTCCAAGTGTCCAATAATTGCGTGTTTCACGTCAGGCGAAAGCACTGCAGAATCAGCCAACTCCTCCACTGATGGAAGCATAGAAAAGTTACCTTCCCTGATTCGCTCTCTCCATCTCGTTGTTTTCTTCAGAAAGCTTTCCATCTTGTCATACAGCTGAATGGCGTGTGTATTACTGTTCAGTTTGTTCAACTCTGAGAAAATATCCACAAGATATGGCAGTTTAGTGAGCCAGACATTGTCATTGAAATGTGCAGCCAGCTCCGTGCGGTTTTGGCCAGCTAGAAACTCGTGAATAGCTGTGCGTAACTCAAACACACGGGCCAATACTGATCCACGAGAAAGCCATCTGATCTCTGAATGGTACAGGACCGCATCGTGACCCTCTTCCGTAGCGTCGCAGAGCGCAGCAAAGAGGCGCGTTTGCAAGACAGTCTTCTTCACCACATTGACAGTCTTCACAACAGTGTCCATAACGTGAGCAAAGTCAGCACTCATTTCTTTGGCAGTGAGAGATTCTCTCATTTCTCTCATGAGATTTCCTCATCATTGTCTGTTGGACTTGGAGTGACTGCAGACAAGTCTGAAAATATTCCAGTGGCCATGATTAGTCTCTAAGTGTCAGCTTTCATGGCTTCATGCCTTCATTTGAGAGTGTTGCTGCACAAATAACACACATCGGCAATTCAATTCCTTCGCTTTCTTTGAAGGTAAATCCAAACTTTAGGTAGGTTTCTGAATATTTTCGGGACTTCTCTCTCTTACGCTTCCCCTTTCCCGCTGGGACAGGTGCCTCTGGAGCAGGTGGAGCCGTGACACTATCGTTTGTGGCCTCGGACGAGGTGGAAGGAGTAACTTTAGCGTTCGGGTTCAGAGCTCAGACCTTTTTGTTACAAAGCGATCCATTGTTATAACAACCTAACTTAGTAGTCGAGTCTATTATTTGCTTTCCAGCTTTTTAATTATTGGCGGCTAAAATTAGCAACGTCTTCTTCTTGTTTTGGCAATCGCCCGTGGAATCATGGGAATCATTTAGTATTTTTTTAAGTAGCTTATTATTGCCTATTAATGCTTGAAATTTACTCAATATTCTTCTCCCCCACCCCAAAACAAATCCCCCACATAAATTATTTTGATGAAAATTATTTATAATTTTGAGGGACCCCCTGCAGTACCCCCACGGACACCCTAGGGGCCACGGACCCCCGGTTGAAGATCCCTGGTCTAGCGTATCAAAAGCTTTGGCCAAATCAATAAAAATAGCAGCACAACATTGCTTAGAATCAAAGGCAGTGGTGACATCATCGAGGACCTTTAAGGTTGCAGTGACACATCCATAACCTGAGTGGAAACCAGATTGCATACCAGAGAGAATACTATAGACATCAAGAAAGCCAGTCAGTTGATTATAACAGTTAGGATCAGCTTGATCTCCCCCTTTAAATAAAGGACTAACCGTGGCTGCCTTCCAAGCAATGGGAACCTCCCCAGAACAGAGAGACAGGTTAAAAATGTCAGAGATAGGCTTGGCGATGATAGGGGCAGCAACCTTAAAGAAGAAAGGGTCTAAACCATCTGATTCAGGAGCTCCTTTAGTACCTCAGACTCAGTAACTGCCTCCAGGGAAAAAGAGGGAGGAGCATCGGGGATAGTTGCATTAGAAGGGGTGGTAGATGAGGAAATGTATAACTACTTGGTGCTAGCCATTGTAACAGTGCCTGTGTGCTCTCGCTTCACACATCAGTGCTAATTAAAGTTGTCTCTTTGTCTTAGTAGCCTTAGCATTCAGCCCTTATGAAGTAAATATATATTGATGTAATGTAATTCAGACTTCAGACTAGGCATTACTCACTCAGTTCCAGGTTGGATGGGGTTTCCAGGTCTCTGTTTGTTTGCCAGAGCATTTGCTGTGTAGCTTGGGAATAATAATCCTTGGGTGTAGGAAACATTCAGTAAATTCCAGGTAAATCCATCCAAAAATCAGGTTATTGTTTTGGAGTTTTCTATTATTTTTTTTAAACATGCAGAAAAAATGTGGGAGCTCACTCTCCTGATCAGACAACTGTGTGTTGCTTTAGAATTCAGCATAGGACTACAGGTGAAGTCAGAAGTTTACATACACCTTAGCCAAATACATTTAAACTCAGTTTAACAATTCCCAGTGGGTCAGAAGTTTACATACACTCAATTAGTATTTGGTAGCATTGCCTTTAAATTGTTTAACTTGGGTCAAACGTTTCAGGTAGCCTTCCACAATCTTCCCACAATAAGTTGGCTGAGTTTTGTCCAGACAGAACTGGTGTAACTGAGTCAGGTTTGTAGGCCTCCTTGCTCGCACACACTTTTTCAGTTCTGCCTACAAATTTTCTGTAGGATTGAGGTCAGGGCTTTGCTTTGTGATGGCCACTCCAATACCTTGACTTTGTTGTCCTTAAGGCATTTTGCCACAACTTTGGAATTATGCTTTGGGTCGTTGGCCATTTGGAAGACCCATTTGCGACCAAGCTTTAACTTCCTGACTGATGTCTTAAGATGTTGCTTCAATATATCTACATAATTTTCCTTCCTCATGATGCCATCTATTTTGTGAAGTGAACCAGTCCCTCCTGCATCAAAGCACCCCCACAACATGATGCTGCCACCCCCATGCTTCACGGTTGGGATGGTGTTCTTCGGCTTCCAAGCCTCCCCCTTTTTACTCCAAACATAACGGTCATTATGGCCAAACAGTTATATTTTTGTTTCTTCAGACCAGAGGACATTTCTCCAAAAAGTACGATCTTTGTCCCCATGTGCAGTTGCAAACCGTAGTCTGGCTTTTTTTATGGCGGTTTTGGAACAGTGGCTTCTTCCTTGCTGAGCTGCCTTTCAGGTTATGTCGATATAGGACTCGTTTTACTGTGGATATAGATACTTTTGTACCTGTTTCCTCCAGCATCTTCACAAGGTCCTTTGCTGTTGTTCTGGGATTGATTTGCACTTTTTGCACCAAAGTACGTTAATCTCTAGGAGACAGAACGCGTCTCCTTCCTGAGCGGTATGACGGCTGCATGGTCCCATGGTGTTTATACTTGCGTACTATTGTTTGTACAGATGAACGTGGTACCTTCAGGCGTTTGGAAATTGTTCCCAAGGATGAACCAGACTTGTGGAGGTCGGCAATCTTTTTCTGAGGTCTTGGCTGATTTTTCTTTTGATTTTCCCATGATGTCGAGCAAAGACACAGGCACAGTCAACTTAGTGTATGTAAACTTCTGACCCACTAGAATTGTGATATAGGGAATTATAAGTGAAATAATCTGTCTGCAAACAATTGTTGGAAGAATTACTTGTGTCATGCACAAAGTAGATGTCCTAACCGACTTGCCAAAACTATAGTTTGTTAACATGAAATCTGTGGAGTGGTTGAAAAATGAGTTTTAATGACTTCAACATAAGTGTATGTAAACTTCAGACTTGAACTGTATCTTTGTGACTTACTAACTGTCCTGTGATGTTATGCGTTCTTCTCAGGTGCAGCGATAGGGCCCCTGCTGGCAGGAGTGTTGTCGTCACGGGGCTGGGACCAGGTCTTCTACATGCTGATGGCAGCTGACTTCCTGGCAATGTTGGTGTGTGATGCTGCTAATCATCTAAATATTTGACCTGAAATGTGCTTTAATGTGTGTGGATCTCATAGAATGAGGCTATAATGTGTGTGGATCTCATAGAATGAGGATTTAATGTGTGTGGATCTCATAGAATGAGGCTATAATGTGTGTGTGGATCTCATAGAATGAGGCTATAATGTGTGTGGATCTCATAGAATGAGGCTTTAATGTGTGTGGATCTCATAGAATGAGGCTATAATGTGTGTGGATCTCATAGAATGAGGCTATAATGTGTGTGGATCTCATAGAATGAGGATTTAATGTGTGGATGTGCTTTCTCTGTAGCTGTTGCTGCGGCTGGTGACGAAGGAGCTGACCTCTGCTAACGTGGTTAAACCTCGTTCTGGCAGCACCACCGTAGAGTAAGTGACTTATCTTTGTTTGGTGTATATTCTACTTTTATTTAACTAGGCAAGTCTGTTCAGAACTAATTCTTATTTACAATGACAGCCCATCTACTTATTGTACTATGGTGGTATCAAGATATGGTAACCTTCCCTGTTATTGGTCATAGTGAGAGATTAGATCATACCCCCAAGACATGGTAACCTCCCCTGTAATTGGTCATAGTGAGAGGTTAGCATTTCTTGGGATCTTTGACCCTCTAACTTTCTCATTCATCATTATTCACGATTCATTAAGGATTATCTGTAATCATGGTAGCATCCACATTAACGTAATAGTGTTTAGAAACATATTATGTTCTTATTTATAATAAAAGTAACTCCATAATGACACAATACATTATTTGCCGAAATAATCTGAAACACAACCAACCAACTAATTACAAATATATCCAACAAGTTTGTGGTCACAAGCTTGATGTAGTCAATGCGTCCTAGGAATATGGGACCAAATACTACACTTTTGACTACTTTATTAATAAGAGTCGTCTTTAGAAGAAGAATTTTGAACTTTTTGAGAGAGAAAAATGTATTACTTGTTAAACAAAATCTCTTTCTTTGAGCATTGTATTAGTATAAAATAATATAATTCTTAAATTTTTTGGAGCCTACACTATAGCTCTTAATGTGTGGAAAAAATATTTATACATTTTTTTTAAATTATAAAACGGTATAAAAGTATTTATTTTATACAGTTTTTTTTATATTTTATCAAGGGTGTCAATAATTTGGGAAATCCCATTGTATGTTAAAGGGATACTGACAAGTCAGTCAGATTAACTCATGGATACAATTTTTATGTCTGCGTGAAGTATGGAGGTTAGAGGTAGTTTCACGAGTCAATGCTAACTGGCGTTAGCACAAAGGTTGGAAGTTTAAAGGTTATGTTGTGGAAATTCGGTTTCGGGACAAGTTGCTTTTGCTTTGTTTTATGGGGTATTGTGGGTAGATTAATGGTAAAAAAAACTATTTAATCAATCTTAAAATAAGGCTGTAATGTAACAAAATGTGGAAAAAGTCAAGAGGCCTGAATACTTTCGGAAGGCACTGTATATCCATAAAATGTAATGCTGATTCATGATTTCAACTAGCTGAGAAAAGCTGTCTCGTCCCAACCTTGACTCCTACACGTTCATTACTATGGGACAGCTGAAGATTGATTGAGATTATATATATATATACAGTGGGGAGAACAAGTATTTGATACACTGCCAATTTTGCAGGTTTTCCCACTTACAAAGCATGTAGAAGTCTGTAATTGTTATCATAGGTACTCTTCAACTGTGAGTAACGGAATCTAAAACAAAAATACAGAAAATCACATTGTATGATTTTTAAGTAATTCATTTGCATTTTATTGCATGACATAAGTATTTGATACATCAGAAAAGCAGAACATAATATTTGGTACAGAAACCTTTGTTTGCAATTACAGAGATCATACGTTTCCTGTAGTTCTTGACCAGGTTTGCACACACTGCAGCAGGGATTTTGGCCCACTCCTCCATCCAGATCATTCAGGTTTCGGGGCTGTCGCTGGGCAATACGGATTTTCAGCTCCCTCCAAAGATTTTCTATTGGGTTCAGGTCTGGAGACTGGCTAGGCCACTCCAGGACCTTGAGATGCTTCTTACGGAGCCACTCCTTAGTTGCCTTGGCTGTGTGCTTCGGGTCGTTGTCATGCTGGAAGACCCAGCCACGACCCATCTTCAATGCTCTTACTGAGGGAAGGAGGTTGTTGGCCAAGATCTCGCGATACATGGCCCCATCCATTCTCCCCTCAATACGGTGCAGTCGTCCTGTCCCCTTTGCAGAAAAGCATCCCCAAAGCATCCACCTCCATGCTTCACGGTTGGGATGGTGTTCTTGGGGTTGTACTCATCCTTTTTCTTCCTCCAAACACGGCGAGTGGAGTTTAGACCAAAAAGCTCTATTTTTGTCTCATCAGACCACATGACCTTCTCCCATTCCTCCTCTGGATCATCCAGATGGTCATTGGCAAACTTCAGACGGGCCTGGACATGCGCTGGCTTGAGCAGGGGGACCTTGCGTGCGCTGCAGGATTTTAATCCATGACGGCGTAGTGTGTTACTAATGGTTTTCTTTGAGACTGTGGTCCCAGCTCTCTTCAGGTCATTGACCAGGTCCTGCCGTGTAGTTCTGGGCTGATCCCTCACCTTCCTCATGATCATTGATGCCCCACGAGGTGAGATCTTGCATGGTGCCCCAAACCGAGGGAGATTGACCGTCATCTTGAACTTCTTCCATTTTCTAATAATTGCGCCAACAGTTGTTGCCTTCTCACCAAGCTGCTTGCCTATTGTCCTGTAGCCCATCCCAGCCTTGTGCAGGTCTACAATTTTATCCCTGATGTCCTTACACAGCTCTCTGGTCTTGGCCATTGTGGAGAGGTTGGAGTCTGTTTGATTGAGTGTGTGGACAGGTGTCTTTTATACAGGTAACGAGTTCAAACAGGTGCAGTTAATACAGGTAATGAGTGGAGAACAGGAGGGCTTCTTAAAGAAATACTAACAGGTCTGTGAGAGCCAGAATTCTTACTGGTTGGTAGGTGATCAAATACTTATGTCATGCAATAAAATGCAAATTAATTATTTAAAAATCATACAATGAGATTTTCTGGATTTTTGTTTTAGATTCCGTCTCTCACAGTTGAAGTGTACCTATGATAAAAATTACAGACCTCTACATGCTTTGTAAGTAGGAAAACCTGCAAAATCGGCAGTGTATCAAATACTTGTTCTCCCCACTGTATATATTTATCAATCTTCAGCTGTCCCATAGTAATGAACGTGTAGGAGTCAGGTTTTTTTTTTATTTTTTATTTTTCTACAAATCTCCACTGGTAGTCTAAAAGAAATGGGAGATAATGTCTAGATGCTTTTATAGTGGAGATCAAGTTGATAAATTGCCTGGCTGGGCTGATGAGACAGTGCAGTCAAATGTAACAGAGTATTTAGGCATTTTAACATCATAGCTTTAGCCGGTGGTAACTTGTGGAATAGACACCGGCCGAAATGCGGTTGTAACCAATCAGCATCCAGGATTAGACCCACCTGTTGTTTAAACAACCTTCTGCCTATCTGTCACTCATTTTGAATAATTTAACTTGAATTTCTTTTCTCTTCTCTTTTTTACCCGATTCATGATTTAAATTTTTTTCTTTCTGTATATCTATTTGTTTCTCTTATTTTATTTTGTGCCTTAACTAGCAAATAAATAAATCAGTCACTGATCAAAGTCTGTTTTTCTGTTTCTGGCTTGTAGGATGAAGGAGCACTAAGCACTTTGCACTAACTCCGGACAGAGGACTCTTCAGACTGTCCCTCTCAGCACAGACACACACTGCATCTTATACCACTAACCTGTACCTCCATCCAGTAACTGAACTGAGTGTAAAGCAGCACCTCTTGGAACCGGATGAAAGCCGATGAAGATTCAGTAACAGAGGACAATACGCAACCATCAAGCCATCCAAAGTTCCACTACACCTCTTCTTGTACTTGTTCTACAGCACACTGGGCCTTAAAAATAAAAAGATATATATATATATTTTACTGTCAGGTTTGCCTTATGGAACCAAAGATTGTGGGGAAATGCATTATAATTTAAGTTGACATTATATTATTCTGTTCTGTGGTGTATTTTCTCTATAAATGAAGTATATGCAGGTACTGCTATGTTTTATTTTTATATGATCAAATGATGTTTGATGACTTGAATCCTATGAATGTAACATTTTGTGTTTGAGTATAAAATTCTATATACCAACTCTACCTGATCAGGATCAATACTTTCTCAGTAAGCTTTCTTTAGGCAGTGCAATGTTGAAAACGATTGTGATGTTCTTATGTAGAAAATATCAAATGCCATCATCCCAAACCATAAACCGTCACATAAAGGGAGTTAATTTAGTCTGCCTCTAGAATTGTGAACATTTTGAATGTGTTCCTTTGACTAATGCTTGCTACCTGGAGAACATAGTGTAATGAACAACATGCCAAATTAGTGAAGAAAGGTACTCTATAATCATCTGAAAAAATCTATTCCAGCTCACTTTCTCTATTAAACGGAATTGAAATGGAATAGACCCCATCCAACATGTCCATTTTATTTATGTGGAGATCGAGCGCATCTTGGTTGAAGACAAACGTTAATGTAAGTGCTTCAGTGGTAGTACGTGAAATACCGTGTGCCTTTTGTTTTGTCAGGCAGTTGCTTTATTCGGTTGTGTCAAAGCTGTACCTGATTACTATAAGTACACGGTCTTGGTATATAAATAAAAAAAGATGGCTGTGTTAACGATTTTTCTTTGGATACATTTTTTATTTAACTAGGCAAGTCCGTTGAGAGCAAATTGTTATTTATAATGACGGCCTACACCGGCCAAACTTGGACTACGCTAGGCAAATAGGGCGCTGCCCTATGGGACTTCCAATGACGGCCGGTTGTGATAGTCTGGATTCGAACCAGGGTGTCTGTAGTGACGCCTCTAGCACTAAGATGCAGTGGCTTAGACCGCTGTGCTACTTGGATGCCTCTATACCCAAAGCAAAATATCTGTCTTTGTTTCGAAGCATAATGTTGAGTTGTTTTGTCCACCAGGCTAAATGTGTTTCAGTCAGGGGGAAGAGTGGTCTGAAGTCTCCTAGCTGTCTCAGCTGGAGGTGTCAGGTGTCAACCAAAACGGTACACTTCTGACAAATAGTCCTCCACTTCAGTGACACAGGCAGACTCTTTCTCTTAAATCACTTTATTTATTATTCTCTGAAATAGTCATAATAAACATTAACAATCAGTAATTAGAACTGGTGGTTAGTTGCTCATGTTGTGCCTGAATAAAGCAGATTGTAATTATGCAGGATTATATGGCTAAATTCAATTAGTGTTTATTGAAAGTATAATTCATATTTTGTCTTGATCGTCGATGACTCATCTCCCATGCATCACAAAACCCCTGAGCTGACTCGAGTCTGCAAAACTTGATTGATATGTCATCGAGTGAAGCGCACAGGCGCGCGCCCACGCAAGAAACTAAATTAAATTTGAAACGTCCCTTTTGACGAAGGTTGCTCTTGGCTTTGTTGGCTCATATCATGTTTTATTCAATGACAAAAATACAGCATTTAATAGCCATACTCAAGAGTAGAATATCGCCTGTGTTTTTAAAAGCTGAATGAACACAGCGGACAGACCGGACAGACAGTTCTGAGGGTTGTGTGGGCGACCTGCAGGAAAACCTTTACCGCCCGCGCCGGTTTCCTTGAGGAGCCCCGGTATCGAAATAACGCACTGGGCACAGACGTCAGTTCAACATCTAGTTTGGATTTAGGCCTACATTTTGTTGAGTTGCCAACTAGCGTGAATTCAACGTGAAATCAACCAAACATTTCACCCTGTCATTGGATTTAGGTTAAAAGTGGGAACAAAAATACGAAATTCCCTTAAATGTATGACTTTTTGCAAATCCAATCAATTTTCCACGATAATTCAACGTCATCGCATTGCATTTTTTGGTTTAAATGACATGGAAACAGTTTTTGCTCGGTGGGAAGCTATGATTCCTGCTCTTCAGTGTGTGTGTGTCTGTGACTATTGAGGGAGGCTGAGACGGACGGGAGGGAGGAGAAGAAAGGGAGTTTATTAGATGAGAGATATCTGGGTAAGTGACCGAGAGAGAGATGATGTTGAAACGCTAACTTAATTTGCCCATTCAGAGACAGATCGACGGCTCTCGGTGGGGTTTCCAACTCGACGGCACGGAGCGGTAGCCTATAGCCCACAAAACGAATCCTCCACCTAGGCAACGGCGAGAGAGGAGGAGAGGGGAGAGAGAGAGAGAGAGAGAGAGAGATGGGATCAACTTCGTCGTCGTACCGAGTAATCTACCTGGACGTCGATGGTAGAATTCAGAAGGTAAACTGTCAATCAATTGTTTATATCATGTCAGCCTGTTACATCATCAACCTACACCCTTCCCTGTAACCTGCAAGAGGTCCAATATTGCATGAGAGACATTTGGAAGAAAGGTGTTTTGCTTTCTATAGGATACCCGCAATAGTATATTTCTATATTACTATTAATATAAAATAGTGGTTTAAATGAATAGCCTATTTGTCAATTATCATAATATTAATAATAACAATGCAATGAAATTCTTCTCACATTTGTATGCATATCGAAAAACATAATTTTCTGAATCCTGTACATTGGACACATTCAGTCATCTCTATCTTCTTAGGGCGTTTTCACATAGTTCTGAGCTATATTTGACTGTGTGACATTGTATTTTTGTCATTTGGTCTGGTTGGTTTCACATTGCCAAATGTCGAACGGACAAAAATCCCAAAACAAAACCACGTGTCCATGCAAGTAATTTGTTTATTGGACAAATAAACCTATACTCACCTTATCATGAAGCATCACTTGTGTGTCCCAATCTTCATATTACTTCCGCTTTGGTCTTCCAACAACGTACGGGAGGAAACAGCTCTAAATGCACTGTGAATAGTCTATAGTTAAATAAAGTTTAAATAAATAAAACATATATTCAGTAGCCTACCCCTAATCTGCAACGGATGCGTTCGTAAATGCGTTTACACTCACAGAATGTTTCAGAGATCTCAAATTATGACGCTGAGTGCATCATGTTGTTGGAAGACCAAAGCGAAGTAATATGAAGATTGGGACACAAGTGATGCCTCATGAGCATATTTATCCAATAAACACGACTTGCATGGACATGCGGTTTTGTTTTGGAATTTTATACTGAACAAAAATAGAAATGCAACATGTAAAGTGTTGGATCCATGTTTCATGAGCTGAAGTAAAATATCCCAAAAATGTTCCATATGCACAAAAAGGTTATTTCTCTGAAATCTGTTTACATCACTGTTAGTGAGTATTTCTCCTTTGCCAAGATAAACCATCCACCTTGTGCTGGGGAGAATAAAAGGCCACTCTAAAATGTGCAAATTTCGCACACAATACAATGCCACAGATGTCTCACGTTTTTCAATGTTAATTTCTCTACCATAAGCTGCCTCCAACGTCATTTTAGAGAATTTGGCAGTACGTCCAACCGGACAGGGAAGCTCATCTGCGTGCTCGTCGTCCTCACCAGGGTCTTGACCTGACTGCAGTTCAGCGTTGTAACCGACTTCAGTGGGCAAATAATCACCTTGGATGGCCACTGGCATGATAGAGAAGTGTGCTTATCACAAATGAATCTTTTTGAACTGTACTGGGAAGATGGCAGAATGTGTTTATGGCGTCCTGTGGGCGAGCGGATAGCAACGTTGTGAACAGAGTGTCCCATGGTGGCGGTGGGGTTATGGTATGGGAAGGCATAAGTTACAGACAACGAACACAATTGCATTTTATCGATGGCAATTTGAATGCACAGAGACACCGTTTTTATTTATTTTTTATTTTTATTTCACCTTTATTTAACCAGGTAGGTCAGTTGAGAACAAGTTCTCATTTGCAACTGCGACCTGACCGTGACGAGATCCTGAGGCCCGTTGTCGTGCCATTCATCCGCCGCCATCACCTCAGGTTTCAAGCATGATAATGCACAACGCCATCTTTCAAGGATCTGTACCAGTGGTGACCTGTCATTCAGGGCAGGTTTTTGAGCCTCACATTTGTAGCAAAAAAAATGTTTTTAAATACAATATTTTGGGTTTGTCTGTTTTGCATGTTATTTTGTAATTAATACGTGTCACATATCAGTTTGGAGCGTAGGTGTTGGTAATGTTCTCTAGTTCTGCCATTATTAGTTCAGTGTTCTGTCAATCGTGGGGACACTACGTCACTGACACTACGGACTGGTGACGCGCATTTCAGCGCGCTTACAGGAAGCCGGCATGGAACATACTGGAGTGGGGATGCACACTGGAGACTCGGCGCGGGATGTAGGCATTAAACGACCCGGACTGGGGATGCACACCGTGGGCACCTTTAGCTCCAGCTCCTTCCGCTCGTTCTCACACTCCTCCCAATTTCGCCTACACTGCTCCATAATGCCATTATATACCCCCTTCAGGTATTCCTCTTCCTCCACCGTATTCCACATGGAGAGTGGTACTGTAGTGATGTGTCATGCGCAAAAGATGCGGCTCTGAGAGCCGATGCTTTGTAGTGAATCAGAAGAGCCGGCTCGCATCGAGTGAGAGCCGGCTCCCAGTTTTTTTCCTTTCGCTGCGTGCTTACAGGCAGAACTTTGTTTTGATTGGTCAGCAATCGCATCGCGGCCAATCAGATGTGAGGATATGGGATCATACCATTATGTAAAAACAGAGAGGGGGGTGAAGTGAAGCGGCACTCCACTGCAAGTTAATGAGTCGTAACAACGTTAATAACGACACTGTCTGTCAGATAGCGGTGAGGAGAGTGTGTGAGTCGTAACTATGAGTGACACCCGAAAGAGAAGCAGCATCTGGCTCCAGTTTAAAGACAATGGAAACAACAAAGCAGAGTGCGTTCACTGCAAGATGAAAATTACTTTAAGAGCAGGTTCCACCACAAACCTGCATAGACATATGAGAACTGTCCATCCTACAGTGCAGTTAGAGGAGAGAGGGCAAGCTAGCACCCCATCTACAGATCCTGGTGTGTCTCATCCCCAAAAAACAGCAACTGCAGCAGCATCTACTGGCTTCCCCACACATGCAGGTATAACCTCTCCTACTGCAGCTCAAAGCAAAATAAGCCAGTTTATACCCAAAGTGATGACCCCATCCAAACAGCACAGCATTGATGTAGAGCTAGCTAAAATGATAGCTACTGATTTCCAACCCTTTTCAATTGTGGAGGACAGAGGTTTTAAAAGTTTTGTCAAAACTTTAAATCCCACATACACTCTTCCCAGTAGAAAAACATTGTCCCAAACAACAATACCTAAACTATATGACACAGAACGGGCATTATGGCAAGTAAGGGTGAAACAAGCTCCATCAGTTTGCCTGACAACTGACTGCTGGACCTCCAGAACAACCTGCTCTTTCATGGCTGTCACTTGCCATTTCATTGAAAATTACAAGATGACATCTTGCCTTTTGGACTGCTTTGAGTTCACAGAGAGACACACTGCAGAAAACCTAGCAGATGAGCTAGTAAGAGTGGCAAAAGAGTGGCAAGTACAGGACAAAGTAGTGTGCTGTGTGAGTGACAATGCAGCAAACATCACCAAAGCCATAAAAATTCTTAAGTGGACCCATCACCCATGTCTGGCACATACACTAAACCTCATGATTAGAGACGCCCTAAAGGTGGTCAAACCAACCGTGGATAAGGTGAAGGCTGTTGTGGAGTTTTTCCACAAAAGCACAGTTGCAACACAGAGGCTAAAGTCCACACAGTGCCAGATGGGGATGCCTGAACTGAGGCCCAAACAAGAGTGTGCCACCAGGTGGAACTCAACATTTTATATGTTGAAACGAATTCTTGAAACAAAAGATGCCATCATCTCCACCCTGGCCCTCATCAACGCACCAGTTGATGCTCTATGTCAAGAGGAATGGGAGCTGGTGAAAGAGGTCTGCACCGTCCTGCAACCATTTGAGGAGGTGACTGTGGAAATAAGTGCAGACAGGTACCTTGGACCATTTTTTTTCACTACTACCATTCAGTCACTATTATACATTGCAGAAACAATACAGTATAATGTGCCACATATAATATGCCACATACTTTAAAAAAAGCTTCATTTTAAAAGTTGCTGTTTTTCTCCCTCAGCTATGTTTCTGCCTCAAAAATGCTCCTGCTATGCAAAGGTTTGCAGCGTGTGACAGCCCAACAGACTGTAACCATGCAGAAAGGGAAAGAATTGGTTGCAGCTCTTTGTTCAGCCATGGACCGGAAATTTCTGCGTATGGAGTACAACACTGTCCACTCAGAAACCACATTATTGGATCCTAGGTTTAAAAAACGTGCATTCAATGACAACAGAGCTGTTGATGAGGCACTTCAGAGAATTAGTGCAGCAGCAGCAAGATGCACCCCTAGCAGCCAGCCAGCTCCGCCATTAGAAGGCCAAGTGTATGAGGAACCACAAACCTCTGTTGTTTGGAGGCTTTTTGATGAAAGAGCTACAGGAGATGCTACAAGAAGAAATCCTACAGCTGATGCTATACTGGAGGTGAGGTCTTATCTTGAGGAGCCCATCATCCAACGAGCAGAAGACCCACTGAGCTGGTGGCAGGCCAAGGCCTCAGTCTTTCCACGCCTGGCGAAGGTGATGGAAGGGAGACTGTGTATTGTGGCAACATCGGTTCCTTCAGAGAGAATCTTCTCAAAAACAGGGCAGATAATCTCAGAAAGAAGAAATAGGATCAGTCCATCAAAGCTGAGGCATCTGATTTTTTTGAATGCCAATCTTCACTGAGGACATTAATACTGTTTGCTTGAGTTTGGTTCTAGTTCTGTTCTAGTTCAATTCTGTTTATTTGCTGTTTTTTTGTTGTTAATTTGTGCAAAAACATGTTTGATTAAAATGATTAAAAACAAAAGAATGCTTTTGTAACAAAATAAATGCATAAAAACACTGCACATGAAAGGGTTTTCAACACACAAACCATTTTTTTTTTTTAAAGTTAGGGAAAAATAAAGGCCTACAAAAAAATCCTAAATTAAGAGCCGTTCAGGAGTCGAAAGAGCCGGCTCTTCTTTGGGAG